>VHZZ01000187.1:121630-144425 GCA_009801015.1 Silene noctiflora
GTTGTTGTTTGAATTTTATGACAAGTGGTTGAGTCGGTTTTATGATGGTTATAGTTACAATTAAAGTGATGAATTGCTGAATTTTATTTCATTGTATTAACTTGTTGTTAGCAATAAGTGATTCTGATAAGACGTTGTATTTCGGAATTTGTAATGACCGTTGTGTATGTGTAACTGGGGGGATGGTAATAAAGATAGTCGTATGCGGTGAATGATGTACATGACGTATTGAATTGTATTATGACTAAGGTTGGCTAGTAAGCGGAAAGAACGTTTGTGTTGGTGTGTCCTCGTTAGTGTAATGTCGTGAGTAATGTATGTTGTATGACTTGGTAGGAAGTAATATAGTTAGTTCGTTTTGAGGTAGATGATGATGATGGGTAGCGGGAAGTGACAGGGGGAGGTGTATGGGTATAGTTGTGTCGGGATCGTGTTGGGGATGAGTTGTCCATGGAAGCTTAGTCCTTGCTTCACCGTTGAGTCTTGGGGAAGGTTGATTTGAACTTCGGGGACGAAGTTATTTTAAGGGGGAAAGACTGTAATACCCGCCTTGTTAGGACCCTTTGACCACCATTGACTTACCTTAGATACTTGTCCTGAGTCCCTGTTAAGCCTCAGAGGATTAATCCTTCGTTTTAGTACCGTTAAGTTAATGAGTCGATCTAGCGGAGGCCACTCGATCGAATTGTCCTGTTACTTGATCGAGTAGGGTGCACTCGATCGAGTAACTTAGTTACTCGATCGAGTAGTTTGTGTCTAGCGATAAAATAAATATCGTGATGTCATGAAACCCGAATCATTTCATTTTCGTTTCTCTAAACCAAGATGGCGCCGCCTTGCCTTTCCTTCTCTTGTTCTCACCCTTTTGAAGAATTGGGGAAGATGAGTCACTTTGGGGGCGGGAGCATGTGTCGGGAAGCGGTCTTGCCGCCGAAATGTGTAGCATAGGTATGTTGTTATCATCATCATCATCGTCTCTTTTAGTTTTAGTGAGGTGTAGTGATAGTGATAGGTTGTTGTAATGTTTTGGTAGGATGTTACAGTGGTTGCTTGTTGTCGTGAGGCTGTGTGCGGATTCGTTGCGGATTGCTAGAGGTAGGGTTTCCCTACTCAGTACTGTATATTTCGAATGCGTTTATTAATATGTCTTATGAATGTTGGATGTATGTCGTGGTATGGTGGGATCGTCGTACTTTCTGTATTGCGAGGTGTGTCCTCGGCTGAGTGGGGTCACTTGCGGGAGTGACTTCACGCCCTTGATTCGCCCTCCGTGGAACCCGCCACGGGAGGGKATGTGCACATTAATGAACATGGGTTTWCGCTCGGATGAGATGAGCGGGGCTTAGGTGGGAGCGGCTGCGGTCCCCCACTGGCAGGGCTACACACCTTGGTGTGTAGTCAGTGATGTGGGTGGTGTGGTGGTGGAGTCGGTGTGGTGTTATGTGTTCTTATTGTGACTGTGGTTTAATGTTTATATGGTACTGACCTTGTGTGGTGTTTTCCTGTTTGTTTTCATTTGTGTTGTGTCTTTCGTGATCCTTATGGTGAGCAGTCGGTTTTATCAGGTTGTTTTTGGAGCTTGCTGGGTTAATCGGAGGGACGAGTTCACCACGAGTCACGATAGAGTAGTTATGCAGTTGGTAGTGCCATGAGTTGTATCATCTTTCCTTTGGTTCACGACTTGTAATAACTTGTAATAACTTCAGATATTTCTTTATTGATGGTTAATTATTACTTTGCCTCGGGATACCGAGATGGTAACACTTTTATCTACTGGGGAAGGTCTTGTTAAGGCTCCTTGGTAGATGGCGGTGTTACAATGAAGCCCTGGTCTAAAGTGAAGAAGAAAGTGTCCAATGCTTGGGTGCATGATGTTTATTACTCCATTTTGCAGCAGAGGAACCAAGTCCGAGTTGGAGGATATGTTACACATCCTGATGTAGTGGTTCAAGAAATTTATAAGCAAATGAAAATTAGATCTATGTATTGGCTTCAATTTGTAACTTTGAGCAAGGACAAAGCATGTATCACCTTGATTAGCTCCTACTCGGATGATTCTGTTTTGAAATTGTACCACAATAGTTGGTAGTGTGTAAATTGCTTGTTTTTTTTGTTTTAATGAGAAAGCTAACCTTTCACCAAAAAAGTTAAAAGTTAAACGAGTAATTACATATTCAGGGATTAAATTATAATCCCAAATTATACAAACCATGTAGAATAGAGTGGAGTCTAATTAACAATGTCCAAAACTAAGAAATGAAAAGTGATGACATGTTAAGTGAAGAACCGCTCCAAGCCTCCGACTCAGCCGTATGCACAAGGTTCCTTTCAATCCACTGGTCCCTATATGACCGGAAATATCATATGTTTCACAACAGATATTTGAAAACATTTAAGGCCAGTCTCAATAATATGATTTTTTACGATATAACATGGGTATAAAATATGAAATGCAATCATGATATGCAAGTATGATGTATAAAGGACACAAGTAACCTCCAATCACCGTTCCTCCAAAACAAACCTGGTGACGGCGTCGCAACACCTCAGCAACGGCTGGACCACAGTCCGTAAAAAGGTACTAGGGACACGCCCACAGTACCGAGCCCGAGCGCTAACCAAAACCCTGCTAGACGTCGCGACACTACACGAGTCTCTCCATACTCTAAGTCATAAACATACAAGTCCCTCTTGGAATGGGAATCTCCAAGAGACGAACTGAGCGTAAGACGGTCTCTCATCCGTCTTACATCTTCTCCACAACCCAAAACAAACACAATAACACTTCATCACCAACCTTCTCCAACATCCACAGGTAACCAATGTACACATAATATATGTCAAACTAGTATTGGTGTCCAGCTCCGCCCAGGTTACCTTTATTTAGCATTAAAATTTATGTTCAATTAAATAAAACTACATTAAAGTATCATAACTCATAAATTTATCATTACTATATTTTTCTATAACATATCTTAAAATTACGATGAAATAAATTATGAGACAAATTCAATACTTCCGTTATTAATATTTTACTTAAATCAATTAGTTAGCTCATTATTCATATATACTTTCTTTTGTTGTTAATATTGTTACATTTATTACATTCGTTATTACTACGGTTACTTTCACTACTCCCACCGTAATCATTGTTACTTTCACTACTGCCGCATGAATATTGATAATTTCATTACTCCCGTTGTTGCTCCAATTAATTTCACTACTTCCCTTGCTAATATAGTTACTTTGACTACTCAAATGAGTGATTACTAACATATTATTATATCCAATGTTACTACAATTATTTTTTATTACTTAGCCATACAATTTAAGAGGTTATATATTTATATAAATATATTACATATATGCATTAAATCAAATCAAAATAATTATAGAATACTATATATTTTGGAAATCTAGCTTAATTTATTTACCTTTTAATAGTTTTCAAAATATAACCTACTTATATTATATTTGTGTATGTTAAATAATTAACATTATTTATACTAATTAATACCATAAGTGATTCATGTTTATTATAAGGAAAATCACCATATTGTAATATTCTCTAAATTTATGCTTAAACTAAAACTATATAATATTTATATTGAAGTCCCTTGGTCGGGAACATTGCACAGTGCTATCGATTAAAAACTATATAATATAAATAATTTGTATAGATTTATTTAATTACATTGAAGTCCCTTGGTTTCAGGAATATATATATAGTATTGATATACCTTTCCACATAACCATGAACCACAACATGACATGAATGCACATTTTCCTCATTAAACCAACCTATCAATCAACAATTCTCCCATTTCATGTCATAATGCAATTTAAATGACAATGTGAAGTTAATACCTCTTACCCATCAACATAACATGGTGAATTTCCAATACTAGGTGTGCAACCAACATTAATTTCCCAACTAATCATGTTATAATGCAATTATGACATGTATTATGGAATTCATGGCAATTCACAAAAATGTAAACACCCATATTACTAAGACCGGGTAGGGAAACTCTACCTCTTGCAAATCTTCAAACACCAAGCACGCACACTAGAAGGGCTCCTCTAATTAAGAAGTCTCCTCAGCTCCTACATTTAATTAAGGAATAACTATCACAAATATGTTCTATAACAATAATAATATTAATTAACCCACTTAATTACCCGGACAACAACCTAATTAAATTCCCCTAAGACAAATCCCACAAAATCTTGGGTTACTAACAAAATAATAAAAAGGAAAAGGATAAATAACAATCTTACAAACATAAAGAAATGAGAAATTGTGAGGCTTGAATGTAAATCTTTAAAGTAAGGTGAAAATCTTAAAAGGACAAGGCTATAAGGAAATTTGAGAGATTTGATTGAGATATGGTGGAATATGTTTAGGGTTGTAAAAGTGAAGAAAAATCTAAAAAAAGGTATTTATATCAAGCACCAACACACAGAGTCCAACACGCGAAAGCAGGCTCTGAACGCGTACATTCGGTCAAGTGCTCGGTGGCACTCTGTGTAGACACCCGTATATGCACCTTCCAAATAAACTACAATGATCACTGGACTGCATGTTTAGCATATGTACCGATTTTATGACAACTCGTAAATCGATAAAAAAAAGGTAACTCATACACTCGTGTCTACGCCCATGGTTGTTATTTAGGTGTCATTACGGTCGTTTTAGCAGTAATTAGAGTTAATTCAGAGTTCGGAGTCAAAACCGTCCCTAATTATCCCGAAACCGTACAATCTCGAGTCGGAAGGCAACTTGCTTATCCACCAAGATAAGGATGTCGTAAGATGTTGAGATTATATCTCATATTAAGTTCTTTCACGTAGAATCTTAATCATCTACAAATTGATACCCCAAACATTTGCATGGAACCTATCACCTATAAAATTGATACCCAAAACATTGCACCCGATAACTCTAATTTAATTGCGAAGATGATTTTTGGGAATTTTTTAATTTGATTTACTGAACAAATTCTAAACAATATTACCCTTATTTTAGTTTTTCAATTTAAATTTTTAAAAGTTAGAAAGAAAATAAAACTACCACGTAATTTAAAAAAATGTCTCCAATAATGATCCTGAATTTGGATATTAAGGAGCGGCGTCATCTCATTTTTCGAAAAATTCTGATGATTGACGCTTCTACCTGAGGCGATCTCTTAAATCTATTTGTTAGAGAGAGAAAAGAAAAAGCAAACGAAAGAAGACCCTTGACGTAAATGGGATAAGAATAAAAGACACTTTATACCAGGTAAACCATCTACCCAACCGTGACAGGTTCGAAGTCTATAGAGCATGGACTCAGACTAAGAAGGTTCCACAATATTTTACTCTTGCAAAGACTAGAACGTGGATCTCCTGGGAATTTCACCAAAATGTATGCAAAACATCGAAATCCATATTGTAATGGAGAATAACTGAATAATATAACAAGCTAAGATGAGACAAAAAAGACACCCTATCGAAAAACACAAATTTTTACGTAAGGTAATTTTTTTAGTGCAGAACTACCTTATAATTTATCAAAACACTCATAAACTGATTTATATTGGGAGGAGAATATTGTCTTATAACCCGGTAAATGGTTGATATAATATTGAGTAGTTAATTAATCCTCCTGCAGTTGGTTCTAATCTGCCCTTGTGACCCGGTAAGTGGTTTGATATTTCCCATCTTAATCATCCCGTTTATAAAATAAAAGTTGAAGGCTCCCGAATTCGCGCTATAGGTTTGCACCAGTAACTCTGTGAATTCTCCGTTGTACAACTCTTGGTCCGAATGAAGAATAGATTTTTTTGGTAAGAAGGCTCCTCAAATAGATGTTGTCAAATGTGGTTGGATTTTGTGGGTCAAAAGGCGCCAAGTTATTGTCACCATTTCCTGAATTCTTAGGGCATGTTGCTTGGTTTGCTCTTGCAAATGAGGCATCGATGTTGCTGTCTTTGTATATGTGTGCCCTAAAGATTGCGCATCTTGCTTGTCCAATTGTGTGAGGACCTAGTTGAGGGCAATGTGTAATGCCAGTGTGGGAGGGATATCACAATGTAATATATGTAAACTTCTCCCTTTTGTCTTGATGCATTCAAAAATGAAAAAAAAAAGAGCGAAAAATGGAAATCTCAGCTAGGTGAAAATCCACAAGGTTGGACACCTAGGCATAATTGAGAAAGGTGGTCGAGGACGGGATGAAAAATCCAAAGGGCATCCCGGGCAAAATGAAGAATCAAGTGCGACCCACAACTGAGAGGTAAGGGAAAAGTTAAGGTGAAAACCCAAAAGGATACCTTAGGCAAAATGAAAGATTTTCGAAAAAAAATGGAAAAAGAAAGAGAAAAATTGAAAAATATCAAAAATATGGAGGGATAAGAAGAGAGTGACAAGGAGGGTCTTGAAAGGAGTATAGTTCTAGGATTTAATTTCTTTTGAGTCACAAAATGTATCTCAGATTGGTGGTTTCCTCTTGGGTTGTTAAGTTGTGAATGTTGTGGTGTTTTCCAACTTAGTAACCGACCATGCATTGCATATTAAATGGATTGATAAAGGGGTCTTACAAGTAGGGGATGTGATGATATAACAGGTTGTTTAGGCCACTTTGCTATCACCTTGCGACAAGGTGAGAGTGGTCATCTCTTGCTTGCTGATATAAGGAGGGTAGTTTTGGGGATGATGAGTCGGAGTTGGAGGTGTGTCATGTCTTTGTAAGGGGGTGACATAAGGAGGGCGTGTGAGAGAATAGTGTGTAAAAATTCGAATTCTAGATTTTCTTTTAAAGGTGGAATGTGTTTGAGGGAGATATAAGAAGGATATGTGAGAGAAGAGTGGTCAAATTCACCTACACTTACTTGAAGGCTTCTGCAATTTCTCATTTCGGGTTTTACTCGGGACGAGCGAAAGTCCAAGTGTGGGGGTATTTGATAATGTCAAATAATGTCGAGTCAATTGGGTGTTTTTAGAGTCATTTGTATGTTTAATATGGGTCTTTAAGTACCCCTTTTTTAATAGTGTACCTTACTTCATCGGATTGTAATTTTGATGCTTTAGACTAATTTTGATTCGGGAGGTTGTAAAGTCAATGTGAAGTCAAGTCAAACCCGAACCGGGTCAAGAGTGGACAATCAAGAACAATGTAAATGGGGCACCATATGTACTAGATGCATCATGAGTCAAGTGAAGACAAGGTGGGTTATTATAGCAATAACAAGTCAAGCAAAAGAGCGGATTTTGCATGGAGTTTTAGGGATTCTGGCAAGCTGCCACTGCCTTGGCAGTCTACCACCCCTACGGCAGTCTGCCGCCAACTAGGCTTGAGAAAGTCTAATTTCACCTTTTGTGCATATTAAAAGAACAATTCGGAGGTTTAACCTAGGAAGAGGGCAACACTATTTAAGCTTGAGAATTTGAGATTTTAGGACATGACATCTTTCACCAATTTGGACATTAATCTTATAATAATTAGACTTAATCTTTCCTTTCTTATTTGGTTGTAACTTGATAACGAAGAGCTAATCCTCTCTTTTCTTTGTGTAACTTCATTCAAATATTCCAACTTTAGTATTGTAAGACTCTCTAATCTTCTTTAATTTATCCAATATTCTTTCCTTGTGCTTAATTTTCATTTGTTGAATGAGTTTATGTTTGGGTTGGCCATCTATGCTTACTATTTATTCAACTATTGCAAATCCTAGAGAAATGGTTTAATCTATCTAGAATTGTTTGAAACAAGCTTGTTGTGTATTGAATTTGTTTAAAGGATTCACATAATAGGTAGGAAAGTGTGTCTTTTCTCAATAATATGGTTTAATCTAGTAAGAAATGATCCTAACTTGAATATCTTGGTAAAAATCTTAATGCTCATGTTAGTTGCTTCTCATGGTTTAATGAGTTATTGATTAATCCTGAAGGGTGTATATGGATGGTTTAATTTGTGTGTACTACTATCTTGATATTGTGGTAGTCGATGGATAGCCTTAAGAGAACGAAAGGAGTAAACCTTTACTATTTATTTGTTGCTAAGAAGAGATTAGACAAAGTTTTTTTTCTCATATTGAATTCTTGCACTCTAGTTGTTTGTTGAATTATCTTCTTGTCAAAGCCTCCATATTTAGTTGTTTGTTACCAATTTCTTACATGAAAACTGAAGAAATTGGATGCGAAAGTGATTGATATTGATGATGAATAAACGTCAGAAATGCGCTAACTATATACAAAACTTATGCCACTAAATGAGGAACTACCTCCTAGCATATCTCCTAAACATAGGCAACAAAATATCCTAAAGATAATACAACCCCTAAATACAGTGTACATGAGATAATATGATATAACCGAATATATCTTCTCAATACTCCCCCTCAAGTTGGAGTAGTTGGTAACACGACTCCCAACTTGGATTGAAGATAGCGAAAAGCATCCCCGGCCAAGGCTTTGGTGAAAAGATTGGCAATTTGCTCTTTACTTCGTATTTGTGATGTTGTGATCGTGCCTTGAACAAGATGGTGTCGAATGAAATGACAATCTATCTCAATATGTTTAGTCCGATCATGAAAAACCGGATTCTTCGCTATGTGTAAAGCTGCTTGATTGTCACAGAAAAGAGCCATTGGTTGAGTATGATCAATTCCCAATGATTTAAGAAAAGACTTTACCCAAATAACTTCACTGGTATGACCTGCTAAGGCTCTATATTCGGCTTCTGCCGATGATTTTGCAACCGTGGTTTGTTTTCTAGCCTTCCACGAAATGGGTGAAGTACCCAAGGCTACATAATTACCGGTGATAGATCGTCAAGATAAGGGACACTTTGCAAAATCCGAGTCTGAAAAACCTCTAACACGCAAGTCACATTCCCGCTTTAGAACAATTCCTTTATTAGGAGATCCCTTGATATAGCGCACAACTCTTAATACGGCATCGAAGTGCTCTTGACGTGAGGCATGAACAAATTGTGAAAGGATGTGGACGACATAAATTAAATCGGGTCTTGTAATTGTTAAATAAATAAGCTTCCCAACTAACCTCCTATACTTCATAGGATCGTGCAAAAGACATCCTTTGGCGAGTGACAAATTATGGTTGGGCTGAATAGGCGTATCAATTGGCTTCGCACCTTCCAAGCCCGCTTCTTTCACAATGTCAATAGCATATTTACGTTGGCTAAGAAATAACCCCTTTGATCCCGTTGCAACCTCGATCCCTAGGAAATACTTAAGTCTACCGAGATCTTTTATACCAAAGCTACGGTCTAAAATTTTTTTAACCCGAGTACTAGCTTCCTCATTATCACTGACAACTATCATATCATCCACATAAACGAGAATTCCGAGAAAAACTCCATTTTTGTTGTAAGTAAAAAGAGAATAATCGGCCATGGATTGTTCAAAACTATACCTCGTTAAGGACGTTGTCAGTTTCTCAAACCAGTTCCTTGACGCTTGCTTTAAACCGTACAATGATTTGTGGAGCTTGCAAACTTTATATGTGTCTCCTTTGTCGAACCCCGGTGGCATTTTCATGTATACTTCTTCATTCAAATCACCATGAAGAAAAGCATTATTTACGTCTAACTGAGCAATGGACCATCCCTTCACAACGGCAACCGCTAGTAAGCATCGGACACTCGTCATTTTCGCAACTGGCGCAAAGGTTTCATGATAATCAACACCTTCGATTTGAGTATACCCTTGTGCAACTAGCCGAGCTTTATATCTTTCAATGGTCCCATCCGCCTTATACTTGACTTTGTAGACCCATCGACATCCTATGGGTCGTTTATTTTTGGGCAGCTCAACAATTGACCACGTTCCATTTTTTTCAAGAGCCTCATATTCTTGTAACATGGCTTCTCGCCATTCACGAACTTGTGCCGCCTCGACATAACTTTGAGGCTCGACAATTTTGTCAATCTTACTTAAATAACATTTATGAGTGTTAGAAAAACAATGCGTAGTAATATAATTAACCAAGGGATAACGAGTACCTTTTGTGGATTTCGATTGGTCCGGGTGAGCTGGAATTGCGGGGTCTATGATTCGAGTTGACTTGCAAAAGTAGTCTTTCTTCCAGTACGGTTCGATTTTCTCCCGTGCACCACGTCCCATTGGCTCGGTATTCCCTTGATTTTCCTGGTTTTGTGTTGTTTCAAGGACACATTGCTGGACATTTTCAGGAGTATCTCCTCTCAAATTTTCGACATTTTCAAGAGTATTGTCATCTCCTCTCAAATCCTCCTAGTGGTCTGCATTTTGCTCAAAAATGTCTTCTAAAATGTTACTTTGTGCCTCTCCCATTTGTGACGTATTGGGCTCAATGTTTTCTTCACTCTCATTTATTGTAGTAATATCAACAAAGGGAAAAACATGCTCATAAAATGTCACATCTCGACTCTCAAAAATGCGACGTTTCTTAAGATCATACACTCTCCACCCTTTCTTACTTGACGGATACCCAACAAAAACACATCGTGTACCTCGCTCTGTAAATTTATCTTTGGGTCTCACTTTATTGTACACGTAACATAGACTTCCGAAAACTCGTACATTATCAAGGTTTGGTTTATGGCCATGTAATACTTCGTGGGGTGTCTGGTCGTTCAAGACATGGGTAGGAGTCCTGTTTATTAAATACGCAGCGGTGACAATACACTCCCCCCAAAATTCAATGGGTAAGTTACCTTGAAAATGTAAAGCCCGAGCTTTCTCCAAAATATGTCTATGTTTCCGTTCCACTCGCCCATTCTGTTGAGGTGTATCTACATTGCTAGTTTGAAAGACGATTCTATGCTCACTATAATATTCTTTTAATGCCCCAGAGATAAATTTCGTTCCATTATCGCTTTGGACAATTTTAACTTGTTTTTCAAACTGGGTTTTTACCATGTTGCAAAAATTAATCATTAATTGATTCACCTCACCTCGATCCTTCATGAGATAGACCCAAACAGCTCTACTTTTATCGTCTACAATGGTGAGAAAACATTTTGCACCACTCAAACTTTTAACGTGATAAGCACCCCATATGTCACAATGAATAAGACCAAACAAAACATCATTACGTTTATTATTCAACTTAAAAGGGGACCGTGTTTGTTTAGCACGACAACACGGATCACAAATGTCCTTTGAATTCCAATTCAAATTAAAACCAAGTAAACTAGAGAAAAGAGGTAAGATACTACTCGAAGGATGGCCGAGCCTCTTGTGCCAAAGTCGTGCATCCCCAGTAGCATTCAACCGTGCAACCGACTTGTCTCGACTGGGCTTGAGATAATAGACCCCGTCTTCATGCTCACCCCGTCCAATCTTCATCCTCGTAGATAGGTTCTGTATCACACAATGGTCAATATAAAAGGTTACTACGCAATTGTTCTCTTTAACTAGTTGTTGAACGGAAATTAAATCGCAAGTCAAAGACGGGACATAAAGAACATCCTTAAGAACAAAATTTTCACATAAAACGACTTTGCCATGTTCATGTGCCACAATTTGTGAACCGTGTGGGAGTCCTACTGTAGACGGCGTACGACTGTGAATATTTTCTAGCAAGTCTCGTCGACCCGTCATGTGGTGTGAGGCACCACTATCAAGGAGCCAACTGTCACAATTTTTATTAGTCATACCTGCATTCTTATTGCTACCTTCATTTTTCGCCAAAAGAGTACGAAGTTGCGTTAATTCCTCCAAGGCCAGGTTTCCATTATTTCCTTCATCCACAACTCCTGCCGCGTTTGCCTTTTGATAACTGCCACGGCCTCCTCGTCCTCTGCCACGCCGTCCATGACCTCTCCCCCTGTTTTGATTTCCCGGTTTGTTCCAACAATTTTCTTCCGTGTGTCAGGGCTTTCGGCAAAACCCGCAATAAAAAACATCTTGCTCATCTTTGTCGGACATATTGCCATTACCTCGACCACGAGTAGTTTCCTCTGTGATCTTAGCCGCCATGGCCGAGGTTGCCTCGAGAACCTCTTCTTTGCCCTTTGTTACGGCTTTGTGCCGTTCTTCTCTCAACACTAGGGCATAAGCCCTACTCAAAGAAGCAACTTCATCGTCCATCAATAGATTTGATCGAATATGTCCATAAAGACTTGTGTCGAGTCCCATAAGGAATTGGTGCACCTTCTCCTCTTCACGCTCCTTGAGCATTTCATTAGCTGCCCCGCAAGTGCGTGGAGGAACCTTGCTATAACTCGCCAACTCGTCCCATATGGTTTTCAGATTTGTGTAATATTGAACCACGGGCTGATCTTTCTTTTGCTTACAGTCGCTTAATTCCGCCTTCAATAGATGCACTCTAGGGGCGTTTCCAGCAGCATACTGCTCTTTCAATTCCTTCCAAACTTCCATGATAGTTCCCGAAAAATTGATACTAGCGTGCAAATCTTCGTCGATCGAACATCTTATCCATGCTTTAAGCATAGTGTTGCACTGTCGCCACGCTACTGCTTCGAGAGACTTCTCTTGACCCTCAGGCGTAACAAGCCTCTTGACCTTTCCTTCGATAAAAGCTAATTTGTTTTTTGCGTCAAGAGCGTTTCTCACTGCATCGGCCCATAAATCATAATTCTCTCTATTAAATTTCTTGGGAGTTAATGACAAACTCGTGCTTTCATTTGGGTGAAGATAAAGTGGAGAAGATGGTGAAATGAATTCAACCTTTGGTGCGCCGGATGCAGCTCCTCCCGACATGGTTAAAATGATTCTGTTTGAGATGTTTTTTTTTTTTTTTTTTTTTTCGTGTCAGAATCAAAGAACCTGCTCTGATGCCATGAAGAAATTGGATGTGAAAGTGATTGATATTGATGATGAATAAACGTCAGAAATGCGCTAACTATATACAAAACTTATGCCACTAAATGAGGAACTACCTCCTAGCATATCTCCTAAACATAGGCAACAAAATATCCTAACGATAATACAACTCCTAAATACAGTGTACATGAGATAATATGATATAAACGAATATATCTTCTCAATAAAAACATCCTTTCTATGTCAACCTTTGTTTGTTCATAGTGAATACTCATAATTTGTGTCTAGTTTTACTTGTTGAGTTTTAATTTGCCATTAGTGGTCCTTCTTTTTGGGTTCGACCCTTACTTGCACTATATTACTTTATTAGTTAGAGTAGTCTAGAGTCTAATTTGGATTATAAATTATTAATTTGATAGGGTAATTAGCATAATTAATGACACCTAGTTATTAGCTATCAACAAGCTAAGATGAAACAAAAAAGAACACCATATTGAAAAACACAAATTCTTACCGTAAGGTAATTTTTTTTTATTGCAGAACTGCCTTACATTTTATCAAAATACTCTTAAAACTGATATATAGGAAGAAAAATATTGTTTTGTGACCCGGTAAATACTAGGTTGATATAATATTGAGCAGTTAATTAATCCTCCGGCAGTTGGTTCTAATTTGGCCTTGTGACCCTGTAAGTGGCTTGATATCACCCATCTTAATCATCCCATTTACAAAATCGGAGTTGAAGGCACCCGAATTCGCGCTATAGGTTTGCACCAGTAAATCTGTAGATCCTCCATTGTACAACTCTTGGTCCGAATGAAGAATAGATTTTTTGGTAAGCAGGCTCCTGAAATAGATGTTGTCAAATGTGGTTGGAGTTTGTGGGTCTAAAGGCGCCAAGTTATTGTCACCATTTCCTGAATTTTTAGGGCATGTAGCTTGGTTTGCTCTTGCAAATGAGGCATCGATGTTGCTGTCTTTGTATATGTGTGCCCTAAAATTTGCGCATCTTGCTTGTCCAATTGTGTGAGCACCTAATTGTTGTATAAGTAAAAGAAACAAGACGATTAGTAGAATAATAATATGTGGAATGGGTTAAATGAGAAGTGTATACATCACTCCATGCATGTTTTTGTCATTCTAGTTAATGATAAGCTCAATCTTTGGTTTTATATCCTAATACGCCCTCTAACGTGAATGTAAATAGTCTTGAAAAGTGGATAATGCATAGGACTATTATACTCTTGTGATGAAACTCCGAACTCATTTTATTGAATGAAACTACTCCGTATGTTAGAATAGCGAGTATTACATACCGTATAAGGCGACCAAGTCCCTAGCTGAAAGACCTTTGCTCTGGAAATTAGAGATGAGGGAGCTTAGGCTGGAAGTAGCAGGGGGAATACCATTGCTAGAGTTGGCTGCTGCGAAGCTTGCTGTCAAAGCATCCCTTCTACCAAGCTTCACTTGCCACTCTGGTCCCCTAAGCTACATACATGACGATTAAACCAAGTAAAACAATTGTATGTCAATGTAATAGCCAAACAGGGATAATAAACGTTGTAGTTAGAAAACTTACAATATTAACTGAATCTTTTGCAGCAATGGCCAAAATATCAGCACAGGATACGACACCAGGGCAGACTTGCTCAACTGCCGATTTTATTTGATCGATCACTTCAAACCCTCTAGCAGAGTTTAGGTTAGGAGCTGCGGTTTTTTCACCTTTCAAGTACGGTGTATCATCAAGCAAGTTTGACGCATCACATCCCTGTACATCACAAACCATCATATACACATCCGAATATTCTTCTACTACGGACAATATAGGCTAATTCGCTTAAAAGATTGAGAAAGAATATATATTACATTGATGAAACAGTCATGGAAGTGTAAGCGAAGAAGAGAAGCACCCATACGAGCCTCTTTACTAATAGCAGCTTCAACGACTGCTCGAACCGTGGGAAATAGTTGCGGGCATGTTTTGCAGTAAAAATCGGTCGAAAGTTGAGCATCAGAGTTTCCAACCAAAAATAAAACAACAAGAGCAACTAGAGTTGACATTGAAGAGAAACAAGAAGCCATTTCTAAAGTGTAGTACGTAAGTAAGAAATGATGTTATTTTGTGAAGAAGTGGTTAGTTTATCAAGGTTATTTATAGTGTGGTGATGTTTACTATAATGGACGACCAAGTGACTCAAGGCTATGCATGCCGTGTCTAAAGTTTACCTAATGCAAGCACTAGCAAAATATGGCATCGAATTTCTACGTTTTTACACATGAATATGATTAAGATATACGTATATAGTAATTAGGAATATTGACTAAGTGTGTGTGATTGCCAAAAGGAAGAGATTTAACTACTCCCATATATCTTTTGGGTTTACTTTGGTTCAACGCGGAGAAATTAGTGCACTTCTAAACATCTTTAATATGTTGCTTTTGACTAGTTTACTACTTTAGTTTATTAATCATTATTTAATGATGATGTTATCTTAAGCCTTGTGTGTAATACTCTTTTTTGTTACTACTTTAGTTTATTAATCATTATTTAAGGTTTCTTATTCTGACGAGTTTTTTCTACTAAAAAAACGGAACTGAATTGAATGAAATTGCAGTAAAAGTGGCTAATTTGTGAAGAAATGAGTTGAACTGAACTAAATGAAACTAAACTGAACTTAACAAAACTAAATATATTTCACTGGGTTTTTAATTGTGCCAAGTGCTCCATATCTTTTTTGGTGAAAGGGAACGGCTTAAATAAAGAAGTAAAAAAAAATACTCCCTCCTATTCTACATAACACTCCCCTTTCCTCTTTGGCACAAAAATTAAGAATTTGATTAAAATAAGTATAAAGTATTGTTGTGGGTTGAGGTGATTGGAGAGAGGGAATGTATTGTGAGTGTTGTTGTGGGGTGAGGTGAATAAAATAAGGATAAAGTATTGTATTGTGGGGTATTGTTATGGGATGTGGTGATTAAAATAAGTATAAAACTTTACCAAAAAAGGAAATAGGGAAGGTATTGTGAATAAACGAAAAAGGAAATAGGGAGGGTTATTGAGAATATGAGGGAGTATAAGAATAGATTCAAGGAAGGGGATTCAGGGATAGCTCGGTAGAAGCCACTAAGACAATATTACAAAGGTTTAAAAGAAAGGCTGGGAGAGTATTTCATCTAAAGGATGAGTCTTTGAAAGGGAACTTAGCAAGTGAGTCAGCAACGGTATTCATGGATCTTCGTTCATAGATGATCTCCAAATAAGTTGAGATCCTCAATTTAGTTCCCTACAATCTAATACAATCTTAATCACATTACCAGTGTTGGAGGAACTCAAATCATAATTAGAAACATGTTTTACAGCGATCAGACAATCCGAGTTAATAATGAAGTTACCAAGACAATTGATTATAAGCAAAATGATGGCTGTTTTAGCAAGATTTCATGCAGGGAAAAAGATCTTGCCTGGAATATAATTGCAGGGTTACCCAGCTCTAGTATTTAGCCTGATTGATCTATGTTACTTACTATGTGCATAAAATTAAACTGACACCAAGATTTATATGTAGAAAAACCCTTTGAAATGGGAAAAAACCACGAGAACCAAGCTAGGAGTCGATTTCACTATAAATAATTTGAGTGTACAATTGTAGTCTAAAAGTGATAGAGTCGAGTGTGTCGTGTGTTGGTGGTCTTTTCCCTTTTATTTATAGCCTTAAATTTCCTCCAACGAGTATCTCCATAAGAAATGGTAATCGTTGCTAGATAATTGGCAACATGCCAATTATTGTTGTTGACTTGTTCTACCACTAGCCGCTTCTTCTACATCTTTCAAGGTTTATTGGTTGTGCTCCCTTGACAATAAGCGTCATGTACTTGGTCTTCTTTCAAGGTAGGAACCACTTTCTTGTTATTTCATCATGTGCTTAATACTTGTAGTATCCGAAACTTACTCTTGCTGGACTGCTCATTTAGATGTTTAGGATAAGCTTGTCCTGGGTTCTGTCTCCTGGATGGTGCCTGCCCGCTGTACTGTTTGCTGACAGTGATGCCCTTGCTAGGCATTATTAGGCTGACTGCTGATGGCTCAGGGCACGATATATCCTGGCTCAACAATGAGCATCACGAATGGCAAAAAGTTCACTCATTAAAGGCGAATTAGCGGCATATATATCAGCCACCCATCAAACCAATGCTACGTAATCATGGATAACACAACCAATACCCTCTAGAAGGATGAAGCTCAAACGGAAAAGTTTACATTAATTTTGAACCAAGATACAGGGGAATGGGCCCGAGGAATTGGGTGAAAAATAAGGGCGCTACTATCTCGGTTGCCCGAGGTAAGTATATCAAATAGACCATCAAAGAATATATAATAAAATTATTTACAACTTATAGCAGAACAAAAGGTAAACAACTAAACTATACAAAATACGAAAATAAAATTGGTGAAACTACTATCGTCTAATGACCAACTCTATGTGATGCGACCTCTCCAACCCCGCAGGTACACCAAGACAACATCCCCACTAAACCTGAAAGTCTCACTGCTCACCATCCCCGAATGGATCACCAGAGTTTGAAAACAATAAACAGGGTCAGACAACTAAATAAACAACATAAGATAGACATAGCCATATAAGTCAATCAATAGTAATCAAACAATCCTCCAACTCCGGATATACTCCGTAACCGACTACACACTAAGGTGTGTAGCCCTGTCAGATTACTCATCGCAACAAGTACCCCACACTGCCAGTGGGGACCACAGCTGTACCACCTAACCCCCGCTCATCACAACGAGCGAACCCAATGCACATCCCCCTTGTGACGGGAACCACAAGGGGCGAACATGGGGTTGGAACCATCTCCCTAAAATGGTCCCACAACAGTAACCAACAACAGTATATCTCAATCATAATGATAATAATACCAATCATAAACCACAACCACAACTTATACCAATTATACAATTAACTGAGTAGGAAAACTCTACCTCTTGTGATTCCTAAGCAAACACCGATCATCACACACATACACACGGAAGACCGCCATCGACACTTACAACAACGATATGACTTCATCACAAACAACCATAACCCTAACCAAACCCACAAACTGTGATGATGACTTACCCTACGATAGTTAGGTGACTAGGTCGCATCCGACTCGCACATCCGCTCCCATGGTGGTCTCCTAGGTGAAGGCTCACCGGGTGATAGGGTGAAAAGAGGAAGAGAGAGAAGTTGTTGTAGTTTTAAGTTTTGCGAAAAAGAAATGAAATAAAAATGATTTGCGTCACGAATTCCGCGTAACATTATATTACGCTGACGCTAAGGCACTCGGTCGAGTACTGGGATAATCGACCGAGTACACCGCAATTGATCGAGTGTCACCACATTCGGTCGAGTGACCCTTACTAGGTCGACTTTCAGGTTTCAAACACAATATAACTCTAAATTTGTCTTTACCGAAGGGTCTAGCGAGGTTAAAGGTACCTAAGGTCAGTCAACGGGTCCCCCAATAGGGCGGGTATTACAGTCTTCCCCCCTTAATAAGAACTTCATCTCCGAAGTTACCCACGACACGTAACGATCAAACCAAATGATGCCACAAGATATAGATATATATACCACAACCGTAACTATCGTGACTCCAACTATTCGTCACCACCCGTTCGTCTCAAGACTACAATTATCACATTACCTACACCACTACTCTTTGCTAATAAAACATAATAAACAAATAGCAAGAACCACGGAAAATACCCAGTTTTACAACCATTAAACACGCGCGACCTTCTCTACTCCTCTTAAAAGGAACTTCGTCCCCGAAGTTCATCCTCAAGATGGACAAAGGTCTGAAAGGAATATCAAATGAGACAACTTATCACATTATCATCCCATGATTTACCGTACGAAAATGATTGGAGTACATGAAAAGAATATTATTACAACTCATATGTATGTAATACCCATACTTGACTATCGATATCATGGTTACTATGATAAAATTTAACATACATGCAAGAAATAAAGAATAACAATGCCGAACATGAAGGTAGTACCCAAAATGCCGTACTACATAGATATGGAACTGCGTCCTTTTAATGCCACTTATGACCCGATAAACCGCACACTACCACAATCGGCGAAGGCTACTACCTAACATGTTACTAACCACACCGCATGACTACGCGACACAACAGTTGACTCAGCCATACATCAAACATCATGCAAAAAATATACATTATAACCAAGAAATGAAGAATGCAATCTACGGTATAACACTGGGTACTCGGTTGAGTACGCCATACTAGATCGAGTATCCAGATGGCAGAAAGCTGTCCAAAAGAGAAATAATCCGCACTCGGTCGAGTACGACATTCTCGGTCGACTATCCCATGATCAGAATCTCCCAATATGCAAAGAAAAGTACTCACGTGTAAAACCAATCTGTGACCTCAAGGTCACCATAATTCATACACTAACTACCAAAGTCTAAGAACATGCAAAAAGAATCTTGGCCTTATGGCCGATTACAACACAACTACATTAAAGTTCAAGTACTAACAAAGAGACAAAATCACAAATAAGTTCAATCAACCAAAACAAGGCAACAAAAAAAGGAAGATCTCAAGAGTACGCGCCCACATCAGCATCCATGGTCTCCTCATTCCCGGCACCGGACGTACCAGCTACATCATAACCCTGCTCTGCAGCATCTCTCATCCATCCCCCTTCCTAACCCAGATGACTCCATAGTTAGCTCCCTAAGCTCTGAAAAGACACCCCCGATCAGAGCCCTCCGGCACTTCCCAAGTAGATCGATCCACGCCATAGCAGTGGGAAACGCCACTATATTCCCCGGGTTCTTTCTATCATACCGACTGAGCTAAGTCTGTCCCCACATTCTGAAAGTGAGCGTTCTCATGCATATTCCTCAACACTAAGGTGTTCGACAACCTCTCCATAAGCTCACTAACCTGCATCCGGGGGTCGTGGACCGTCGGGTAACCCGAATACTGGTACTGAGGTGCACTCTGCTGAAACAAATGGGTCTCATCCGCCACCTCTCTCACCACTTTCGCTCCCCTAGACTCCTTGGGTGGGCCGCCCTCCTACGACTATTAGGCAAGGTACGCTCCGGCATCTCCTCATGTACATCGTCCGTAATGAGGTAGGTCTGAGAGGGAGGGGCCATTTAGTTGGTGCACTCCTCCAAGTGGTTAGTCTCGAGTAGGTTAGCTGCATCAGGTAACCTCATCCATCCTATCCCCCTTAGTCTCCAAGCCAAGGTCTCATTATTAAGTACCCTCAACCACTTCTGATCTAAGAAGTAGTCCTTATCCATGGTCGACACACTTTTGAACATAGCGGGAAACTCAAGAGAAGGTTCAAAGTTAGTCAACCTCTAAGCCAGACGGGTCACTATGGCACTACAACTAAGGCGACGGTGCGAGGACTGAGCCATATGTGCCAAACTAGCACACACTATGGCAGAGGCACTGTAGTAGAAAAGCTCCTCTCGTTTAGTGTTCAGGTAAGACATCAACAACATCAACTCATGGGAGTTCAGCTTACTCACATCACTCCTCCAATAGAGCAAACAAGTCATCATCCTAAGGAAGATCCGTAGGTTCACATGTTGCACATTATTGATCAACATGGCACTAACACTCGGTGTCGTACCGGTGATCAAAGAAAGGTAACTACTCGCCCTACACTCCTTGGTGACATCAAGGTAATAATCTTCCTTGGCCTTATCCAGCCGCAACTGCTCATCTATATCATCAAAAGTCAAACAAAAGCTGGTCTTCATTAACTGAAAACTAACGGTTTCACCCTCCTCATCATAAGAAAAAGAACTCATAAACTCTAACGTCAAAGATTCATAAGAATGCTTACGAAGTCGGTATACCCCTAACATACCCAAAGTCTCAAAGATATGTCTCACATCCACCTCAAATCCCAACTTCTAGTAGCCTTCAAAGTACGGCTAATCAAGGCTACAAAAGCTTCTCTTTGCTTAAAATCAGCGAAAATTACCGACGTTTATTGGGACATTGCAGGGACCGTAGGACCTTGACTCCCTTGGCCTCGCTCGGCCGCGGCAATACCGGTTCAGGTCCTCTTGCTTGGTGGTCGAGTGGCAGTGGCTCTTGGCATAATGTAACAACACGGGTTTGGCAACAATTTCCGGTTTCAATAAGATTAGAGTAAGAATAAATTCAGATTTGGTATACTCAAAAGATGAAGCTTTAAGATGGATTTTTCGCACAAAATACTCAAAATGAAGTGTAAAATAGGATATTATTAGCATCCCCTAACCTTTTTCAATCTTGAAAGAGGATTTTGAGTAACAAAAATCAAAATTTGGGGGTAAACCCTAGAAATTTCGGGACCAATTACTAGAAATTTGTTTGGGCTCAAAAATAATTGTTCCTAGCATCAATAACACGATATAAGGCATACAAATCAAAATTTCAGTTTCTATTCATTGCGTTTCTAATCAAAACATATTGGAAACAATAGAAGTAAAGTTACCTTGTACTTTGACTGAAAATCGTTTGCAAGGATGGAACAAAGGAAAGGAATGAAGAAGTAATTTGAACAAAATCCACAAGTTTTGTTGAGAGAAAGAGGTTTAAGAGAGAGTTTGAGTGGTAGAATAAGTGTTGTTGTCAAAAATAAGAAGTAAACGAAACATATAAGCAACCGGAAATTAATTCGCGATTTCTAGGTAAATAAGGGTACTCAGTCGAGTACCGGTCGCACTCGGTCGAGTCTCCTATCCTCGGTCGAGTGTCAAGTGCTCGGTCGAGTTTCGATTTTTGACAGATTGAACCTTGCTTCTGCTTTCTAGGAACTCGGTCGAGTACGGACAACTCGGTCGAGTACTCCTTTTGTACTCGGTCGAGTCCTCCAAAAAAGGTTAAAGAACGTTTTTCGTCTATAACATCATCGTTTCTGCAATACAAAACATCGTCCGGAGTCTAAGAAGCGCCTCATAACTCGTCACTAATTAGTTCTTACTTGCGACACTATCAAATACTAGGCACCACGTAGATAATAGCACACAAATGGGCTTAACATAAAGCATCTCAACTCGACTTATATCACACCATACACAAACCGTTTAAAATCTCGACTTAAAACACACGGTCACACATTATTTCAATGATACTCTAGACCTGTGCACACGTATTGTATATGTGACACATCTCCATACCTCATCATCAATTGCTTATGCAAACAAAACAACTCGTCAACCACATACACAACCCCATTCCAAAACACATACCTTGCAACACGTTCCCGTTCGTCTCATCAAATACACCAACACATATGCAACTACTTGGATAACCACACTTCACACATACCATATATTCATATTACCTTTATACTAATCTGCACATATTATCACGTACTTATATCACATCTAGCACACAAGCACATACATAGTTTCCAACTTAACATCTTACCCCGAGGTTACCGGCTTAAGCGTATTGGGACCGGAATTCTGGATTGAGGGCGCATTCTCACCCAAAATCAACCATAAGGGGCTTCCAACATACATACACCAGGTTCACTCTAATTGACACTCTTCGTTCATTAGATTCATTGGTTATAGGTTCCAAAATCGTCGCTCTGATACCACTTTGTAGCACCCCCACTTGCCAAGGAGTCTTAACCAGGCCTTCCCTGATAAATAAAGGCGCTACCATCTCGGTTGCCCGAGGTATGTATGTCAAATAGACCATCAAAGAACATTTAATAAATTATTTACAACTTACAGCAGAACAAAAGGTAAACAACTCAACTATGCAAAATACGAAAATACAAAGGGTGAAACTACTATCGCCTAACGACCAACTCTATGTCATGCGACCTCTTCAACCGCACAACTACACCAAGACAGCATCCACACTAAACCTAAAAGTCTCAATGCTCACCTTCCCCAAATGGTGTTGGGATTCATTAATCTCAAAAGTACTTATATATCCAGAATATATAAAA
>VHZZ01000187.1:200753-214210 GCA_009801015.1 Silene noctiflora
TTGCCTTTGGGATCTTGCTGGGTGTCGGAGGGACGAGTTGCCACGAGTCACGACGGTTTAGTTATGTAGTTGATAGTAGTATGAGTTGTATTTCCTTTCTTTTGTTTATAACTTGTAATAACTTGTAATAACATTAAATGTTCCTTTATCGACGTTTGATGATTACCTTGCCTCGGGTAACCGAGATGGTAACGCCCTTATCTGTTGAGGAAGGTCTTGTTAAGCCTCCTTGGTAGATGGGGGTGTTACACCTAGATGAAAAGGCAATTCATATTGCCAGTACCATCAAGGTAGGGGGCATGATACGGAAAAATGCTTTTCCTTAAAGCATATCATCCAGGATATGATTGAAAACGACAAGCTACCATTGCCGCCTCCTATTAATAAATTCAAGAAGATCTACCCTTTTGGGTCTAATCATTCCTAGACTATTCTCACCTCCTCGTTCCATTTGGTGATGAAGAAATCAATGTCCTCGAAGACGATGATATTCAGAGTGGAATATTTATGCTTTCTGCCGCCATCAATAATAAATTTTCCACACTAGAGGGATCCATCAATAATCTGAACACCAGGCTTTCTAATATGGAAGGGAAATTTTTCACCTTCGAAAAACAGCTTGTTGAAATGGGTAAGAAATTTCATAACCAACCATTGGGAAAGGGAGAGGATGTTCATAAAATCCCTCAACCTAGCTCTCTCTTAGATAAGACAAATCAACAACTTATCCCTAGTTCTTCTCATCCCTCACATCCATCTTATCCAGGAATCAAAATCGCCAAAGGTAACCTCATGGAGCCTTCATTGAAGAATCTTAGAAATCGTCCAAGGTCGTTCACCAGTCTAGGCATACCTTATGCCTTAGCTTTGGAAAAATTATCCTCTCTAGGTCTCCTACAACCTATCGGTCCAACCCCAGATCCTGACCCAGAAAAGAAGTCCAAATTTTGGGATGGCAATTCATTTTGTCAATACAATAGGGGTAGAGGACATGATGTCGAGTACTGCTACAGGCTTAAGCATATCATACAAGATAGAATCTAGGATGGCAGGATTTCTGTCTTGCTCTAAACTAACTCAAAAATAAAAACCAGCAGCCTTATGAGGAGTTTAATCCTTCAGATAATCAAGACAATGAGTACTCCATCAATCATTTGGTGAAAAAAGAAACTAACTGACAAATGCTCGATCAATAAGGAGAGGGGACATTAGTCGAACATGTCATTAACTGCCTTAACCCAAATTATGCATCCCATTTGAAATGTTGTGACATTAAAACCGTTAAGAATTTATCAATGGAGATCGCATGTATCGACGAGGTCATCCTCTCAAAGGCTCCCAACAGAAAGGGTACACCTCCAAGGAAATTTACCGACATTGGTATTATATATACCGATGCCCTTCAAAGACTCATGAAAAAATGGAAGTTGAAGCCAATTGGGCCTACATCCGATCCAATACCCGAAAAGAACACTCGGTTTTGGGACAGTAATGTCTAATGCCAATATCACAGAGGTAATGGATACGATACCGAGATGTTCTATAAGCTCAAGTATGTGATCCAGGATATGATTGATAATGGGAAACTGCTTCTCTCAGCTTTTAACCAGCAAGATAGCTTAGTCAATCCTCATGGATATACTATTCCAGAAAAGCGAGAAACCCTCCTTGACTTTTCTCCACCCGTCATTCCAAGCAATCAAGACGGGATGCTCAAATGGTTCAAGGATTAAGACCATACATTCAAGCCACCAAATGTTGAAAAAGAATCTTTCGAAGATAACAGTGATGATTAGGCGTCTGGATCTAAGATAGAGTCAGAGTCTACGTCCGAGTCTTAGGTTTTCATTCCCATAGTTTTTCTAGTGTCTTTTTTTCTTCATTTACATTCGTAGTAACAACCTGGGGGTTATCTCATGAGTCGCGTGTCTTCTTGAGTTATGTTAAATTTAATCATCATTTCAATAAAAGCACAACTTTTAATCCACATACTCCTCTTTCCCACTTCTTTCCTATTCCCTGTAGCAACAAGAATTGATTTGAGACATTACGAATGATCAAACATGCCGAGTCAATGTGATTACACTTAAACCATGTTCCATTCGGAGTGGTGGAGAACCTGAAATTCCATGTTCTTTCCTTACCTATTCCATGTCTGGTAATAGAAACCTCGTTGTAACCCAGTTTAGGACGAGCATATCTCAAGAGATTTTAGGACGAATCCAGGCTGACTGCCTTATTAATGATCCATGATGGAAGGCAAGCCCATTCCCCACAATACACAAGCCGTTTACTAAAGACTGACCCATTCCACGTAAAAGGTGTTAGTCTAACCCAAATCCAGATAGCAAGTCATCATCAAATTCAAAGGCAGATCCAGAAGTCACGAGCCAAAGAAGAAAGGCTTAATCAAGAAGAGAGATTGATGCCAATATCCGATGTCAAAGTTATTTTTCAAAGGGCCAAAAGATGGATCCACAAACATGCAAGATAGATCCCGTACCAATAATCTGAGTCCAATCAAGACCAAACCTGAAATCAAATGCCGAATCCTGAAATCAAATAAAATCCTGAAACCAGATGCCACAAGTCAACAGTCGAACCTCAGTTGCGAAGATACCAAATGGCCAGCTAGCACCGCCATATAGGCTTTCTAAATCCTAAGTACTTCTCGAGACCATTACAGAGAGATAGTTAGGAATTTTGAGAATCGTCTCAAACTCGTTGAGTATATACCCATCCTTTAGGGCCAGGATATGGAAATTTGAAACCGTGTCAATTAACCTACAACTTTTTTGGTGCTCAAGCTACATCAAGTCTGAGACCCATTTTCAAGCCATATTACAAGCCATAACCACATCAAGCCTACACACTACAAACCAAGCTCCAGAGAGTTGTTCATTCGAAGCCTCTTATTTCCAAGCTCCACTTTCCAAAATATCCAAGCAATTTTCACCATGACCCAGATACGGAGTCTTCAAGTACTTTGTTGTCTAGAACGGGACATACTCAATTCATCCTTAGGGTCCGCTGAGTGTGCTCACATGACAAGGAAATTTTTTAAACTACATATCTTTGGTCTATGATCAAAGAGGGAATTATCTCAAATCGATTCTTCAAGTCACCTAAAGGAATATACCCTCGTGACCCATTCACTTTAGGGCCCTAACAGCTAGCTTAGGCACACATACTCAGAACTAAGATCTGGTTTGATTTCACTTCACGTGAATACGTAGGTAGTCCTCAACAAGGACACAGCCATCCCAACTATCAACTTTCGAACTTAACTATCATCCCCTCAAATTTCACAGTCATCCTAACCACTGTAACTATCCATTTCTACCTCTTTATTGGGGGCTCCTTCTCGTCCCTTAGTTTCCCTTTTTGACAAATACCCGAGTCATGTTCTAATCTTGGGGGCTTCTCTTCTGAGACGACGCCCTTCCTTTATTTCACCCTTTTATTCTTCAAAGTCTCATTTGAGTCAAGCTAATGCTCGGTCTAGACGATGAAAAAGGTCTTAGATCGATTCTCTGAGTTATCAAGCCTCAATAAAGCATTTCAATGTAACGAACGATGTCGAAAGAAGACGTTCGATCTAGGCCTTACAATTATATGTCCATCAATCTTGAAGATCTTTTACCTTTGGAACTGATACACGTTGTCACCCATATCTGGCTAGGGGTTGTGCATACTTAGGCAAAGTCTGTCGGAGTCATCCGCGTGTCATGTCAAACCAAAGTCTGTATTACGTCTGTCAGTCCATGTTCGCATTAGTCCATATCACGTTCTCGTCAGTCTGTCATCTTGTGTCTGTCAGTCTATGTCATATCGGTCATGCATCTAGAGGCCCTTGAGAATGCATAACGCATTACAAGCAACAAATTCAACCTTTATGCAAGTTTTAAAATTTTTTTATAAAAAAGAAAGATCTTTCGGAGCTTGTGTTCCCTTCCATGAGGTTATGTCTCAATTATTTATGTACACATGTGCTTATGTGCTATTTTTTTTGTTAGACTGCGAATTTGTGTGGCCACTAACCATGCAAACAATTATAAGAAGTACATGTCGCTCAACTAGGCGCTTCGCCTAAGTCTTCATTCTCCCCAACGGATTACACAATTTTTAGTCCCCCAGTGAGAGTCCACTACAAGCGTATAACCTTTATACTTCTCTATAAATGAGAGTTCGCTTGAGACCAACGCAAGCTAAATTTTCTCCTTGGCAATTCTCAATAAGTCCTGCCTCTAATATTATTCCCCACGGAGTTTGATAGAATCTTACCTCGATCCTTGAGATCTTTCAGAAGCTTACCTCGACCCTTCAGATATTTCAGAAGCTTACCTTACGACTTCAAATCCCTCTCCTTCAAAATCATCAATTAAAATAATTCAGATAACCCCTCTCATAGTTCAATCCTTCAGACGGTCCTTCCCAAATAATTCAGATACCCTTCAGTAATCCTCAGAAGTACCCTTCAAAATAACCTTCAGATAGTCCTTTATATATTCTTTCTTCAGAAACTCCTTTCAGTTAGACTTCAAAAACGTCTTCGTATCATCCATTCAGAAGGTTTCCCTTCAGCCTTCCTTTCAGAGGTGGCCTCCTGACTTAGTCTTCAAAGAAGTTAAGAAGTTTCTTCAGAAGCCTTATCACCCCTAATACCTTCAGACACCAAGTTATCTTCAAACAAACGAGTTTTGCCGAAACGCGTCCAATCTCGTTTCACCCAGGGGTGTTGCAGGTATCTTTCTTCTTATAGTTGGCAAGCTTTCCCACATATTCTAATGGGCTTTAAAAGACCCTCCCCAGATGTTCACAGACTCTAAAATGTTCCCGACGAAAAGTCCTTGGCTCAGACTCATTGAGCCACCTGCGTCGCCATAGTCTTCAGGTTGTAATCTTCGATTGATCGGAGGGCTATACTTTGAGTTTTACCTTGTCCAAGCCTCAGTCAAAGTGCGGGCTCTATAGATACCTCATTTCTGAACCTCCCGCCAAACACTCAGTGACGATTGGGCTGCATGTTTAACATACGAAGCGATTTTTGACATTTTGTAAGTTCGTCGACAAGTGGTTGATCAAATAGTCGTGTCAACCCCTCGGTCTTCATCTACTTGTTGATACGGTCGTTTTGACAGTAATTAGAGTCAATTCAGAGTCCGGAGTCAAAACTGTCTTTGAAACCCGAGACCATAAATTCCGAGTCAACAACAATGTGTTTGCCAAAGGTAAGGATGTCATAATATGTCGAGATTATGTCTCACATTTAATTCCATTACACTTCCTTAGGCTAAAATTATGTTTACATTACAAAATGTGCATTTCATTTTAGCTTAATACGACAACCCAACCTT
This sequence comes from Silene noctiflora, assembly GCA_009801015.1. Lineage (NCBI taxonomy): Eukaryota > Viridiplantae > Streptophyta > Magnoliopsida > Caryophyllales > Caryophyllaceae > Silene > Silene noctiflora. The sequence goes on from VHZZ01000187.1 coordinate 206,111, forward strand.
TAGGCTCATTTTACGATGTGATGCCGTCATTTTTGGGTCTTGACTATTTCACACGAAGTTATATATTTTTGTCTTAGCTTTCCAACGCCCCCAATATCACCTTAATCAGAGTACTTAAGAGAAAGTAATGCCCAAAATACGATGAGTTGTCGCAGGAGAACACGTAGCAGGAGTTGCGCCTCTTAGAAAGGTCGCAGCATTTGATGCGTCCCTTCTCCAGGGGAGCTTTTTTTTATGCAAGCTCCGCATCTATGCGCTTGCAAGCTCCACATCTACACGCTTGCTTGAGGAAGAAGCCGTTTTTCCATATTCCTTTCCTAAACCCGATTTCTCGCCTAATATAAATAGAGGCCTTCGCCTCACATATTCTCACGCGAGTGTCCGCCCCTTCTCTTTTCCCTTTGCATTCTAAAATCACGTGCTATTGCTTTGACACCTACGTGCTTTATCTACTCTACCACGTAAGTCCGGATGCTTCTGGATACCAGTCTTGTTGCATGACCGACCAATTTGACCACTACACTTAATAAATTTTAATCAATCTTTGTTAATGAATCCTTTTTCAAGGGCATCTTTCGAATCTACATCGAGTCGAGCAACCACTAAACGTCAATTTAGTTAATCTCGCTTCGTAAACATGTAAGTCTGAGGGTGTAAATCCCTATTTGTATTTTCGTTTTCTGTATTTATAATTATGTAAGGATTTATATCATAAACACGTTCAAAACCGATTTCTAAATCATCGTTTTAAAAGCGTTTTTTACAAAAAAGCAGGGAAAGACTGTCGAGAAGAATCGTATCAGCAGATGCGCCTTGCATCTGCTGCACCTATTCTAAAGGCTGCTTTGCCGCTGGTACTCTCTTTCTTCTTCCTCGAGTACTAATTGCTCCTTCTTTCGTTCGTTTTGTTTCTTTCTTCCTTAATTCTCATATTCTTATTTTGTTTTATCAAATCCTTTTTTACCTAAATCCCTTATAATTCGATATTTGCGGGATTTCGTCACTTACCCAAATCCGGTTTTTACTGGTTCGATTTTCCTATATCAAATCATTAAAATTCGACTTTTGTATATCCTTTTTCGCTTTATGACGATCTTAGTGTACTTAATCTTACTAAACCACTTCAATTTCGAGTCTAATATCAACAATCAATCTTAAAAAAACCAAGGAACACTAACAAACCTGCGGGTCTGACTTTCACAGTCAGAACCCAACTTAAGAACTGAGATACGGTCTGATGCGCCTCTTCTGGAGGACGCAGTAGATGCTACGCCTATTCTAAGTTTGCTTCTGCCTCTGAACTCTTCTCGTTTTGACGTAGTATTTCTAATAAGTTTATAATCAGCTATTATCCTTATTTATCACCTATTTTCTTTTCCTTTATATTTCTTTTACAGCGTGTTTATGACGTAAATTAAAATTCTCATTGTAATTTGTTATTGTAATTTATTTATTTATTTCCGCTTGTAACATTTAATTGCTTGGCTCTTTCACATGTAATGAACTAAATTCTCTATTACGACCCAATTGTTTGCTAAATTGTAAGATCAATCGACTTAGTCTATATTCACATGCTAGTATTAAAACGTGGATGTTGCATTTCATGCATAAAATCAACAACATATCAAGTATAGAGGATTTCCCTGATTATTAGTAGAGGTCGCTATCGAGGCGGGCGGAATTAGGTGTTCAAATAAAGAGATTCCTAATACGTACCCTCACCCCTTACTCAAAAATCAGTGGGCTTCCGTGTTCATTGGCATCGCGAGAGTCATTCTAGACAGAGAATGGTAAGGGTAACGAATTTCTTAGTGTTTATGTCACAATTTTGTGTCATCACATGACATGAAGTATTCGAACGGTTCCAATTTACCACAAAAATTGGTGGCGACTCCACAAATGCAGGCTTGTTCAAACCATTTATCAGTTTCAATGCCTTTTAAATCGGTAACGGCTCATGACGTGCTTTGGTTGACCAAGATTCTGTGGGAGAAGTGTCGCCCCCTCAAAAGCACAACGCGGGGGTGCGCGCGGCGCGGGTGGCCTGGTCCACAATAATCAGTCAGTTTATCAGCTCTTAATTTTTAGCTACCTTTTTAGGTTTGAATTAGATTTTCATTTTTCAGGTACCTTTTTAGCTCGTTTTACCAAACAGAGCTAAGCGCGAAAATGGTAACTAACCCCCTTAACTTTGAACAATAATTGTGAGATTAAGGCTATAAGTTAGAAATATAGTGATTAGGCCCCATAACTTTGATTGGAAGTGAAATCCAACTCAATTTCTACTTTCAACCTACATCATTACTTTAAATCATTTTTTATAATATGCTTATTATACACCAAATAATTTAAAATTTTTTAAATATTTAAATAAGATATTAACATAATTATTAAATTTATTTTGATATTTTTACTAATTTTAATACTCCCTCCTATTCCGGATAATCTTCCCTATTCAACATTGTCACAAAATTTAAGGGTTTTATAAGCGTAAAGTATTGTTGTTAAGTGAGGTGATTGGAGAAAGGGAAGGCATTGTGGGGTATTGTTGTGGGTGAGGTGATTAAAATAAACATAAAGTATGGGTATTGTAGGGGTAGTGTTGTGTGGTGAGGTGATTAAAATATGTATAAAACTTTACCAAAAGAGGAAATAGGGAAGGTATTGTGAATAGACGAAAAAAGAAATAAGGAAAGTTATTTAGAATAGGAGAGAGTATAATTCATATGCGTATGAGAATACTTTAACAATATTCTATTTTATGTAATTTTTGCAATTATTTTATTTTCTGAAACTATAAAATAAATTCATAATTTTTTAAATTTATAAAAAAAGGTTTTATTGTGTGCTACTTTAATTGTATTAATGAATGAAATATTTGTTTGTGACGCAATTTTGATTGAAAAACTTAAATTGGTTTGAATTTCACGTCTGTAAAAATTATTGGATCTATTAACTACATTTAAAACAAAATCGCCATTTACCCGAAAAAGAAAAGTAGATAGAAATCTGTGGACATAGGCCACCCACGCCACGCGCTCCCGCGCGTTGGAGAGTTTGAGGCGGCGGTACTTCTCCCACGAAATTTTGTGTTGACAAAGCACGTCATAGGCCGTTACCGATTTGTAAGGCATGAAACCGGTGTGTTTTGAACACGCCTGCATTTGTGGATTTGCCACCAATTTTTGTGGATAAATGGATCCGTTCAAATAGTTCGTATCATGTCAAGACACAAAGTAATGACATAAAGACTAAGAAATTCGTCACCTTTAGCATTCGATGTCTAGAACGACTCTCATGATGCCAATGAACACTGGTGTTCATAGATATCTGAGTAAGGGGTGAGAGCACGTATTAGGAAGTTCTTATTAGAACACATAATCTCGCCCGGCTCGATAGCGGCCTCTACTAATAATCAGGGAAAATCATCTATATTCGAAATGTTGTTCGTTATATGCATGCAATGCAACGCGTAATCGATTAGTCCTAACATGTACATTAAACTAAGTCGGTTAACACATAAACTTAACAAGCAATTAAATCGAAGTGAATTTTAAATTCATTACATGCGAATAAACTAAATATGTAAATCACGCAAGATGAAAGAAATTACAAGAAAATAAAATTAAATACAAAAGGATAAATGAATCTTTGCCATAAATACTCTTTAAAAGGATTTAGGAATAAAAGAAATAAAATAAAGTAAAATAAACACCACAAAAGGTGATATTACGGATAATAGTTAATTATAAACTAATTAAAGTAACTATGTCAAAATGAGACGAGTTCAGAGGCAGAAGTCAACCCAGAACAGGCGCAACACATGATTCGCCCTCTAAAGGACGCGCATCACATTGTGCGACTGTTCTCGAGCTGTATTCTGACTATGAAAGTCAGACTCGCGGGTTGTTAATATTCGTTGGTTAATTTAGATGTATTAATTGATATAAGACTCGAAATTAAAGTGGTTTAAACATACTACACATATGAAGGATTGTCATAGAATGGAAAACATGTGCAAAAGTCGAATCTTAATGATTTGATATGGAAATATCGAACCATTGAAAATCCGGGTTTGAATAAATGACAAAAACCCGCAAATATTGATTTTAAGGGATTTAAGTCGAAAGATAAAAGAAAATAATTTAAGAAAACTGGAAAAAAACGAAATAAAACAAAAGAGACGAAACAATTGATACTCGAGGAAGGAGAAGAAGAAGAGTAGCAGCAGATAAGCAACCTCTGGAAGAGGCGCGGCAGATGCCGCGACTATTCTAGAAGGCGCTACTTCTCATGCGTTTCTTCTCTACAGTCTTTCCCTGTTGATTCGTCGAAAAGAGTTTAAAAACACACGATTTTGAAAGCATGTTTATAGCATAGACTCTTAAATGATTATAGATACATAAAAACAAAATACAAATAGGATTTTATTCCCTCAGACTTACATGTTTATGAAGCGAAAATGACTAATTCGACTCGTTGTAATGAAGATGCCCTTGAAAAGGATGTAAGAAAAAAAGATTGATTAATTAATTAGGTTGATTGAAGTGTAATGGTCAAATTGGTAGGTTTATGCAAAACGTGACTCGTACCTAGAATTATCTAGGCTTACGTGGTTGAGAATTCTTAAGCACGTAGGCGTCGTAGCAAAAGCATGTGGTCTTAGAATGCAAAGAGGGAAGAAAAGGGGCGGACACTCCCATGAAGAATATGTGAGGCGGAGGCCTCTATTTATACTAATCACGAGGTGAGAGTTCTGGAAGAATTGAACTACGGAAATAAATCCAGAAATATTAGCATACTGCAGGAATCAAGCCCAGGAAGAGGCGGAGCAGGTTGGGCGTCCTCTCTGGAGCTGTTTCTCCTTCAGCATCAAAGATTTTACGCATTTTCAGATTTTGGAAAGGATTTATTTCCTTATTCCGTCAAAACATGATATTTTAAAAATCTTAAAGTATTTAGATATTATTTAGGACTTCTAGAAATATCCCGACTCCGATTTGAGACGGTTTGGAGAAAATGAAGATAATTTCAAAAAATGAAAACGATTTTTGATCCGGACTCCAAATGCACTTTAATTACTGCCAGAACGACCGTATCAGCATGTATATGACAATAAAGGGGTTGACACGACCGTTTAGACAATCATTTATCGACGAATTAATGGAATGTCATATTATCGCTTCGTATGTTAAACATGCAGTCCAATCATCACTGGGTGTTTGGCGAAGGATGAAGAAATAAGGTATCTATAGAGCCCCCACTTTGACTAAGGCTTGGACAAGGAAAAATTCAAAGTATGGCCCTCAGGTATCTCAAAGATTACAACCTAAAGATTATGGCGACGCGAGGCGGTTCAAGGGGACTGAACCAAGGACCTGTCATCGGGAACATTTTAGAGTCTATCGACTTTCGGGGAGGGTCTTTTAATATCTATTAGACTACGTGATGATACTCGCCAACCATAAGAAGAGATCATACCCGAAATACCCTGGGTAAAATGTAATTGGAGGCCCTTCGACAAAACTTGTTTGTCTGAAGATAACGTGGTGTCTGTAGGATATTAGGGGTGACAAGGCTTCTGAATAAACTTCTTAAATTCACTGAAGACTAACTCTGAAGTCTACCTCTGAAAGGAAGGCTGAAGGGTGATCCTCTAAATGGATGACATGAAAAAGTTTTTGAAGGCTAACTAAAGAGAATTTCCGAAAGACATATAAAGGACTATCTGAAGGTTATTGAATGGTATCTAAAGGATTATTGAAGGGCATCTAAATTATTTGGGAGGGACCTTCTTAAGGATTTGAACTATCCGAGGGGTTATCTGAATTATTTTAATTGATGATTGTGAAGGATGAAGGATCTGAAGTCGTAACGTAAGCTTCTGAAATATCTGAAGGATGAAGGGAAGTTTCTCAAAGATCTGGAGGATGGAGGTAAACTTTTATCAAACTTTATGGGTAATAGTCAGGACGTTGGTAGGAACCATCGAGGAGAGAATTTAGCTTGCGTTGGTCTCAAGCGAACTCTACTTTATCGAGAAGTACAAACGCTATAGAGCTGCAGTGAACTTTCGATGGGGGATTGCGATCCGCTGGGGAGTATCAACAAGTGCAAGGGGCTGTAGGCCCGCAATGAGCTCTCGCTGGGGAAATGCAATCCGCTAGGGAGCATATCGATGGTTGAGAACATCTTGATTGTCAGGGAAGAACCTTGAGCATTCACGGTGAATACTGCTAGGGAATATCTTGACGGAGACTCGACTGCCGCTGGGGAATGTAGGTTGATAGTCTTTGGATGTTGCCGGAGAGAATGAGGGCTCGGGCGAAGCCTTCGGTTGGAGCGAGCTTATAATTTCTGCATGGTTAGTGGCAACACAAACAATCTAATAGGAAAATAGCACATAAGCACTTAAGCAATTAGCACGTGATCTCATGGAAGAGAATAAACAAGTATGTTTTGGAAACTCATTTCTTTAATAAAAAATGTAGTTGATGTTTGTAATGTGTTATCCAATGGGCTTTAGACACATGACCGATACGACATAGACCCTACGGCCGCAGGCTGTTAGACTGACATACGTAATACAAACTTAGTTTTGACGCGACACGGGGACGACTTTGACAAATTTTGCCTAAGTATTCGCAATATTAGCCAAATATGGGCGACAACGCGTATCAGTGCCCAAGATAGAGGATCTGCCAGTGAAGGGGACGTATAAAGGTATGGCATGAGCCATGGATCAGCTGTTTACTTGGATATCTTTCTCTACCGTTTGCTGTAGTGAGCCATGATGACTTGAAGAATCGATCTAAGACCTTTGTCATCATCCGGACCGAGCATTAGCTTGACTTAATTGAAACTCGAGAATAAATGGGAGGAATAAAGGAAGGGTGGCGTCTCGAAAGAGAAGCCAGCGGGATGAGAAGATGACTCGGGTATTTGGTAAAAGGAAACTGGGCGACGACCTAAATAAGGATCCCCCAGTACAGAGAGCTAAAATGGGTGGTTATAACGTTTAGGACGGTTGAAAGGTCGAAAGTTGATGGTTGAAATAGTTGTGTCCTTGTTGTAGGACTGCCTACGTATTCATGTGGAGTGAAATCAAACCAAATCGTAGTTCTGAGTGTGTGCCTAAGCTAGCTGTTAGGTCACGAGGGTATATTCCTTTAGTGACTCGAAGAATCGATTTGCGATAATTCCCTCCCTGATCTTAGACCAAGGAAGTAAGGTAGGTTTATAAAAAAAATTCCTTGTCATGTGAGCACACTCAAAAGTGGACCTAAGGGTGAATTAGGTATGTCCCGTTCCGGTAGCAAAGTATTTGAAAGCTCTGTGTCTCGGTTAAGGTGAAAATGGCTTGGATATTTCAGAGTGTAGAGCTTGGAAGTAAGAGGCTTTGAATCAACAAATCTCTAGAGCTTGTTTTTGTGAATTTAAGGCTTGATGTGGCTATGGCTTGTAATGTTGCTTGGAAATGGGGTCTCGGGCTTGATGTAGCCTGAGCACAAAAAATGATAGGTTAAATGACGTGGGATCAAGTTTCCATGTCTTGGCCCCTAAAGGTTGGATATGTGACAAGCTTGAGAGGATTCTCAAAATTCTCAACTATCTGCTCGTAACGGTCTTGAGAAGGCTTAGGGTGTAGAAAGGATATATGGCGGTGCTAGCTGACCATTTGGCATCTTCAGCTTCAGGTTCTCCCATTGACTATTGGCATTTGATTTTAGGCTAGTTCTTGATTCAGACTTTGCTTCATTGAGCCTTTGTCTTGCGGCTTGTTTGTCTTAGATCATGGTTAATATTTGATGTTGACTTGCCATCATGGATTTGGGTCAGACAAACACCTTTTGCGTGGGATGGGTCGGTCTTTAGTAAACAGGTTGTGCATTGTGGGGATTGGGCTTGCCTTCCGTCATGGATCATTAATAAGGGAGACGGCCTAGATTAATCCTAGAATCTCTTCCGATATGATCGTCCTAAACTAGGTTATAGCGAGGTTTCTATTGCCAGACATGGAATAGATAAATAATGTGACACCCCGCTATTTAACGACACTTAATTAACATGCGGAAGCGAATTAAACAAGCGGAAATACGG
>VHZZ01000188.1:8672-20517 GCA_009801015.1 Silene noctiflora
AAAATGGGTTAAAATGAGGTGACAAAACCGGTGCATGGGAGGTGCAAATTAATGAGATTAATTCTTATTTTACGCACAACAAACACAATGATTATTTGTAAAAATAGGTCTTGCATGCCTATGTCTTGAGAAGACAAAATAAGAAAATGTATTGGGTGTCCATTCCCCTCCCAAGCCGGCTCCCCTTAGAAGAATAAGAGAATTGTTTTTCTCTTATTATTCATTCCAACATAATTTAGGGTTTTGCATGTCAAATACTTCTCTCATTCTCTCAAAATAAAAGATAAAGATCTAGAGTTTTTTTTTTTTTTTTTTTTTTTTTTTCATCCACATCATAAAATACCGAAACCATACTAGTGTAGTATCAATATTAACTTGTGATTTTAAGGTCWTCTCTTACACTAACTAGTTTAATTAGTGTACTAGATTTAAAKGTGAACTTGTCTTGGGTTTTCTTCTTTAGAGGGCTTCTTCTCTTGAGGTCTTAARGAGGATCATTCCATTTAATTGTAAGCTCAAGAACAATCAAAATAGGTGACTTTGGTTGTGCCCTAAATAGCCGAAATCCCCATATGTAAGAACAAAATTTCTTCTTTATATCTTGTTTTGTTATGCAGGCATCAAGATCACTATAATTAATTTGTTAATTAGCATATCTGTATGTGAACATCCAGTATATGAAACTTTCATTTTTATTCAATATGTGTGAGTAGTATCCCTTCTAGGATGGAAGGGGGAGCCTTTGTGATTGATTAGGGGTGCTTTGGCATAGATTAAGGGWAATTCTTGGTTTGTTCTCTTATACAATTTGTTATGCTTGCATRGTGTTTGATGAAATGCCTAAATGAGTWATTTGGACCATTTCTTCTATYTATCAACTTGTTGRGTGAGTAGCTTGACTTGTTATAGGATTAATAAACAAATTGTGGGGTTGGGTCGGTTAAATGAGTAAGTTAATCAACCTTGAACCGATTGTGAGATTTATATCGAGAGATTAGWTTTCCTTTGGTTAGCAACCCGGATAACCCTTAGTTTATGCTTATTTTCGCCATTTGCATCACCTTGGTGAACCCTTGTATCCTAGTTTCTTTCTTTCATTGTTGAATYGCTTTAGTTATCGCTTATTTGCTTTCATTTATCTTGGGTTGCGTGTTAGACTTGTTTTTATTCCAAAATCCCTTCATTTGCGAGCTAAACTAGATAGTTAACAACTTATCCTAGAGCCAACTACCGTCCTTNGTGTTAGACTTGTTTTTATTCCAAAATCCCTTCATTTGCGAGCTAAACTAGATAGTTAACAACTTATCCTAGAGCCAACTACCGTCCTTTGGGTTTGACCCTCGTAAGCTACAACGATCACTCGTCCGCTTGCGAGGTTATAAATTTAAATCTCTCAACATTACAGCCAGTACTCGACCGGGTGAGTGGCATTCGGCCGAGTACGGTGGTACTTGAACGAGCGGAGGGCACTCGGCCGACTGGACTCAGCACTCGACCAAGTGCAGCTGTACAGTACCCGATAAACCTAATCTCGTGACCTTATCCTGATTCATTTTATCCTTTTTCCTTATCTCTCCAAATCCTCTCCCTTCTCTCTAAAACACTCACAAATACCTTCTTAATAGGATTTAAGCTTGGTTTAGGGGATTCCACACCCTGTTCATCATTCCTTTCACCCAAATAAGTAAGATCTACCCTTTTCTAGTGTTTGGAACCCTAACTTTTGGGGGGTTTTGTAGCACCCCAATACACCAAGGTGCCTTACCAAGGACCGCCTTAGCATATCGCAGTGCTACCATCTCGGTTTCTCTAAGTAGTAAGCATTACAGTTACCATAATGACACGAGTTTAGTATAAATAAGCTTCAAGGTACATACAAAACTCCAAAACCAAAAGAACTAAAAGCATAACGACTTAGAGGAAGCTAGAACTGATCACCATCTTGTAAACGACCCATCCGACTCCCACGCATGCTTGTTATCAGTACCTACTAGACTCACTGCTCACCATCCCCGAAATGGATCACCACAGTTTTGAAAACAATAAACAGGGTTAGTCAACAACATAACCAAAATAAGAATTCACAACAATAGAATCCAATCAAACTATGACCAGTCAATCTTAAAAAATCCAAAAGTAACCAGTAACCGACTACACACCGAAGTGTGTAACCCTGCCAGGTTACCATCGCAACGGGAGACCCACACCTCCAGTGGGGACCACATCCTTACCACCTAAGCCCCGCTCATCGCAACGAGCGAACCCACATCATTAATGTGCACATACCCCTTGTTACAGGAGCCACAAGGGGTGAACATTGGGTTGGAACCATCTCCTGAAAATGGTCCCACAACAATAACCAACAGCAGCATAATCGCAACCACAATGATATAATCACAACCACAATGAGGATAATGTCAATCAATCAACAACGATCGCATCTTATACCAATTATGCAACCAACTGAGTATGAAAAACCCTACCTTTTCGCAATCCGTTATACTGCAACCAATCATACAAACGCACAACGAGTAACACATAGTCACCTACAACACGATAATCAACAATCAACAACACATACGATGTTCAACACTCGAAACACCCAAAACACTCAAATTAGGGTTTGTCTAAAAACCCCTAATGACAACCATAAACTGACCAAGAAAAATGCTAGAGACTTACCGACGAAATCGACACGGAAAACGAGATGCAAAGACTCACGATCGATCAACCCTAGCCTTGGAAATGATTAGGATGATTAGAGAAACTGTGTACGTAGTTTGGATTTTGAGAAAATGATTAGGAACTGATTTAGAAATGCTTAACACGCCCTTTTATACTCCTCTAATTATCTTAATCAAAACCACGGAAATAACACGTAACCGACTAGGCACTCGGGCAAGTACCTGACGTACTCGACCGAGTACCACATGCTCGGCCGAGTGCACCCAAGTCAGAAGCCTGACTCAAGCCACCCGATGACGCACTCGGTCGAGTACCATCCACTCGACCGAGTATTCTATACTCATGAATATGTGGTATTACAGTCTTCCCTCCTTAAAAACAAACTTCGTCCTAGAAGTTGACACTCATACCTACATAGCATGTACACATACCACTCCGCCAACCAACACCACTTAACTCTCATCCTCCATCCTCGACACTAACTCACCCAACAACGCATACCTCAACAACGCAGCTCATAACATAGCATCAACCATAGAATAGTCCACCTAACTCCATAATATTATCGAATACCAACAACATAAGTGCTGCCAACTCTGTCTTACTTTTATACCGCTTACTAGCAAATCCAATACCAATATACTCCACCAAGCAAGCACGCCTAACAAGAAATGTTACATTCTACCTTCCTTAAAATGAACTTCGCCCTCGAAGTTTACTCACACTCACAAACCTCACAACCAAAAACCGTCAACACTATCGCAACCATACTCACCTACAACCTTACTCCATATTCATACATATAAACTACATACTACTACAAGCACCACCTTTACCTTTAATAATATCAACCACAAGTCCATCCGTTATTCTATACCAAAACTCTAAACTTCCTAATATACCGTAACATACAAAACCATCACACTCTCTTTGCCGCATCCTACTCCTCTTAAGATAAATCTTACGTCCTCGTAACCCGACTAGTACTAGATCCTTAGTGATTTCCTCCCATTATCACCCTCTTATGTCACTGATAGCTAACTATAACCGCAACATCCGACAACCAAACCCATATCCAAGGCTCTCGTCCTCTAACAGTTATCCAAAAATTTCTCAATTTTGTAAACTATGGAAGCATGTCAAACAATTTTAAATTTTACGTTCATCCTCATAGAATAATAATGTCAAGATTTCAAATACTTTCCATTGTTTTAATTAAAATAAAATGACAAGTGTCATCTTGTTAAGATTTTTTTTTTTCATTTTCGGGTAAGTAAACTTTCTCTAAATGAAAGCCGTGTCTTTCCTTTTTATGTGATGGCTATTAATTTAAAGAATGGGAAAAAACTTTTGTACAATTCTAAGAAATTTGATTCTTACATCTTCCGTTCCGTATCTTGTTGTGTGGCATCATCTTGTAGCATGTCAAGGAACGCTAGAACTGGTCAAGGGAGGAACGCCCGCCAACAACAACAACAACAACCAGAGGCTCCACCCGCCATTACTATTCCGCAGTTGCCGGAGATAAACTTTGGGTCTGAGGATCACCGGGACAACTTCCTTATCCTAGCCACTAGGAGGATGGCCACGACAAAGTGTGTGTCGGTGGGCACGTTGAAGGCCTTGGGAATTGAGAGGGAAGTCCATGACATCTTCAGGGTCCTTGGGTTGGAATGATTATACAATTTGGAGGAGCTAAGCTACCACAACCTCACCCTTGAATTTTTGAGCTCTTTCACCTAGAACGAGAGCGCCGTGAGCTTTAGGATCAAAAACACCCCTTTTAACTTGTCTAATGACGACTTTGCCGATCAATTGGGTGTGGGGAGGCGGGTCTCGGGTAGACATGACAAGGTGGAGAATGACATGAAAGCTGGAAAGTACTTCTACCTCTATACAAATAAAAGCAAGATCGGGGTAAGTAGCATGAATGTGAGCGATGTTGGAACACCCGGCCCTAAAAATATTCTTGCGCTCCTTGAACAACCTCCTATATGGGAGGAAAGACCTGGGTAAGCTTAACTCAACGGAAATATTAATCCTAAGCTCTTACCTCAACCCTCGCTTTGAGGAACCCTTCTACTTTAACACCGTATTCTTGGTGTGTGTTTCTTTGGCTAGGATGACCGAGTTGGACAAGTGCTCCTTAGATTGTGGGGCCTTGGTGACTCGGCTAGCCAATAACTTGTTGGGTTAAGAGCCGGGGGCGATGGATGTCCCCATGTCTGGAGGGGTGGTATATTTCGACCTTGCGTGGATGAAAAATAATACTTGGATGATGGATGGGAAGGAGGCGGGGACTTACTCTTGGAAGGTGGATGGACCTTGGCACTTGAGACTTCCCGCCAATGGAGGACTACCTCCAACCTCACATATAGAGAGAGTGGAACCACCTCGCCCTCGTGCCCGACGCTACACCATCTCTATTAGCCTCACCTTTGACATTGATGATGAGACTATGGAGCGGAACACTCCTCCACTACCTTCTCCACCTCGTCCTTCCGTTGGGCAAGATTTTACATCATTCTCCCGACCTATGCCTACCCTTATGCCTACATCTATGCCCCCGTCGATGATGCCTCCACCTTACGCCGGGGGTTATGACCAAGACCAACCAAACTACGACTCCAACTACTCCATATCATACCTCATTCATAGGGTAAGCACCGACTTGGTGCTAAGGGACATGCATGAAGTGACTTATAACCAAGGAGTGCGACCCGCCCATCGCCCTAGTTATTGGTATGGATGGGGGAACACCACCGGAGATTTTAAAACCTATGGTATCCAACCATCGGATTGGGGTACCAATCCCTTTTGGTGCAGGGCACTTGCGTAACCCATGGATGGATGCCACTGGAACCCACTTTGACAATGCCTCCCAAGGAGGTGGATTTGGGGAAGGTACATCCGAGGGGGCCACGGAGATCGCGGGGCAAGGGGATGGAGGTTATGGTGACGGCGGCCATAATGAAAGTGGTTATGACCATGGTGATGGCGGTTATAATGAGGGTGCATATGTCCATGGTGAGAGTGGGTATAAAAGGAGTGGTTATGATCACTTGATGGTGGAGAGCGCGGACACGTTCGAGGAAGGACTAGAGGAAGAAGAGCAAGAGGAGCATAGCACCGCTAGGGAGGAGGAACCTGTCAACAATTCCGGGGTCCTGGTGAAGTGGGTAAAGAAGCTCGGGAAGAGGAGGAAGCCCTCCCATTAGCCCAGTCATTTTCTACGAGTCGGATGGTGTAATAGTCATGTCGGATTGGTTGTTGGACAATTTATTTCTTTGTGTTGTAACCTGGGCATAAGGCCAACTCTAGTAGACTTGTTATTGTAGGATGGTGTGGTGATTACCATTGGGACTCATTTGCATATATGTGTAACAATAGGTAGGCTTAGAGGCCATTGTTGGTCGAAACCTATACTGCCCAGCGGCACTCGGTCGAGTTCCTGATCCACTCGACCGAGTGAGTGTCTACTCGACCGAGTGAACTTTCTTACTCGGCTGAGTGAGCACAGACAGATTCTGGAAAATTGTTAAATTTTGCTACTCGACCGAGCCAGACCATCTACTCGACCGAGTGGACTTTAATCGGCCGAGTGGCTCCCCAATTCGACCGAGTAACTTCAATTTGGCCTATTTTTGTGAATATTTGACCGAGTATGGTGTTTATGACCTTGATTTGCGAATATACCAACTTCCTAATAGTCGACCGACCCAAAGGACTTGACATGGTAGATTTTTATGGATTGTTTATATGTCATTACATTGTTTTACGTGTTTAAAGTGCAAGTGTGGTTAAATTTACAGGTGCTTGTGTGATAACATAAATAATATGACAAGTATGTCCTCCACGATATTAGTTAGAAAGTTAATGATAATAAAAATTGTTTGTTTGATGAATGTCAATTATATGTCACATAGTAAGTGTTGAATGCATGAACAAGGATAGTGGTGGCGGTAAATGGAAATGTTGGTACAAATAACGACGATCATGAACACATGTGAGATCATGTAAAGGATTTGATACAGTATACACATGATATAATGAATATATTAGGTATTTGGGCCTAGTCATGTAATTTTCACTAAGTAGTGGGGTGGTATGTTAAGTGTATGCATGTATAATTCCATTGTACAAATATAGACATAGTTAACCATGTATGACTTGCGAATATAATGACATGAATCGAGTCATCATATCAAAAAATCATAACGGGATAATGTATAAGTAGTAGAATCGTCATAGAGGAAGACATCCGTAGTAATTAAGGGAGTGTGTGAGACCGGAAATCTACCATTATGGACCCTTTTAAGTGACTTATTAGAACATTAGTAATGTTGAGCGGTGAACTTCGGGGGGAAGTTCTCTTTAGGGGGAGTGAATGTAACAATAGAGATTCAAAAGGAGATTATGCATGAAAAGTTTAAGAGAGTAAGGTAGTGTACTCGTTAAAGATTTTAAGACCGACTCATATCCCGTGTAAACTTCAACTCACATCCTCATACTTGATTCTTCTCATGTCCCATAACTCCTGTCAACCGCCACTCAACTCACCTCAATCTTTCAGTTCCATTATACTTACCAACACCACGTAACAACCCAAATCAGTAGTCCCACCACTTAGTCCATTAGTAATCCACTTATCTGCTCATTACTCCCAAAACTCAAATCCCATTAACTCGTATCAAAACATCTCATTCGTTTTTATCGATAATCTCCCTCATCATGCTACTCATTCTCATTCATTATCAATAAGTCCTACAACCAATGATTACCTTCCAATTAACTATGTTCCCCTTTAAGCATAACATCACGCTTAATTCATATCCACCCTCGAATCATCCAAATCTCCAGACATAGCAAACCTACAAATCCATATTCCACAACTAATCAACCTAAACTCTCAAGGTACTATCCCCTTATATATTTCTACAACGGTATCTTTTCACATATATCTCTAGAAAACGTAAATACGCCCATACACTTCCATTATTTCTAACCGATTCCAAATTGCACCCATTCATATATCTCATCACAATCTTTTATTCTCACATCCCTCATTTCAAAATTTTCTTTCTCATATTCCCCAGACTTACATTACCACTCAAGTCACCACTCGACCATAAATACGTATATAATACAAAAGATTTTACAAGGTTCCACTCGGCCGAGTACACCGAGTACTCGACCGAGTACTCAGGTGTACTCGACCGAGTGGATTGTACTCGACTGAGTACTCGAGTTCACTCGATTGAGTGGACTGCACTCGATCGAGTGCTTTCGAGCACTCGACCGAGTGTTGTCACTATCACTCGGGTTCGCGAATAGTGGATTGTGGACGTAGCTCTTTTGTTTCTTCTTCCTTTGTTTTCACCTCACAACCACCCACGAAACCTTATCTGTTCATTTTCAAAAATCCCCAAATTTTCTCTCTAAACCTTATCTTCTAGTTGTACAATAGTGGCGGAGATTTGCCTACCAATCCTCGCCTTGTTTATCCTTTGACTTATAAGTATGGTTTTCCCTCTTTTCCAATTTTAATTAGTGTAGTAAACCCTAATTTTTGTGAGGGTTGTATTATGAATTTAATTAGGGTTTGGCCTAATTAATAAGGGGATAATTAGGGGATTAATTAGTATTATTTTTATTGTATTATTGTGTTGTGATAATTAGCTATAAATTGTGTAGGAGGAGACTTCATTGAGGAGCCTTTCTAGCTTTGTTGCTTGTGTGTGAAAAATAAAAAGAGGTAGGGTTTCCCCTACTTAGTCTTGGTAGTATAGATGTTCTTTAATGCATTAAGTTTCACAAATTGCATAATTTCCATGGTAGTTTCATGATAACATGGATATTGGTAGTTAGGGTTTCATTACATGTGATGAGATTACTTGGTTATGATGGTACTTTGGTAATTGGATTAGTACATGTCATTATGAGTTCCATTATAACATGAACATGGGAAAGGTTGGGTGATTTCATAGTTTATTCTTGTTTCATATGGTTTAAATTGATGCATGAGAACCCTATTTTCTTTATGTGCATTATTGGACACTTGTGTTGGTTGGAGGTGTTGAATGGTGGTGATTGTTGGAGGTTGGTGATCATTTTGGAGACGTAAGATGGTTGGGAGTCTGTCTTGCGCTCGGGTCGCCTCTTGAAGCTTCCAACTCCAAGAGGGAAGTGCACATTTAGGACTTGAGTTACAGAGGGGCACATGTGGTTGAGACATGTCGCCTGGCAGGGGATCCGAGTCGCTCTCGGGCCCGGTACCACTGGTGTGTCCGGAGTACCTTCTTTCGAGCTGCGGTCCGGTGAGTTGGTGGCGGCGTTGCGATGCAGTCACTATGGTTGGTGATGTGGAGTAATGGTTGCATTTCATTAAGCATCATGCCATTGCATTTAGTTAGCATTCTTGCATTCACATCACTGTATCTAACATTTATATTATCGTGATTAACAAAGCGGGTTTTCAAATGTCTGTGGTGATCCATATGGTGATATCCGCCCATATGGGGAGCAGTGGTGTGACAGGTTGCATTTACACTCTTTGGGGGCTCGGAGTGGTCTCATTGTAGTTGTTACCACTTTTGTTATAGTATTTTTGACTAATCTTAGACTCCACCTTATTTTCAATTTGGTTGTATCACTCGGGAATTTGTGTTGAATCTCAAGAATTTTAAACTAATCACTAAACCTTAACTTATCCAGTTTCCTTTACATTGTATTAATAGCCTTGTCGTAAATTGCTTACTATCAAGACTCGCACTAAAAAGCTTAGGAAACCAAGCCTTGTAGCACCTTCACGAGTAAGGATTGCCTAGAGGAAGGCTCTTGGCTTTTGGGGGTGTTACAGCGTATCACAAATTTACTCAAGCCCGCGACTCTATATCACTCACCATAACTCACAAAATGTGCTCCTTGCCTCAATAACATCATCACTTCACTTTCACTTTTACTATCCATCACATCCACGTATAGCCACGTGTCCTCCCCACCAAACTCATACCCATCATAAGGCGGTACCCTCCACGTCATAGGATCCGGTAACCTACGCATCGGGACCAACACTTATGTAAAGTAATGGTTTAAGACCCAGGACAAACGTACGCACATAACCTACGACTCAAAACAAGACATCAACCGTCCAAAAGAGGTACTTGGTCGAGTATCCACAGACACTCGGTCGAGTACGAGCTTCACGATGGAGTCCCTACGTACTCGATCGAGTGCTACCACTCCATAAGCTGACCAAAAACCAAACAAACTGTACTCGATCGAGTATAACACACTCGGTCGAGTATCCTCTTTTCTCGATCGAGTCACTATACCTCATAAATTAATTTCTAAAACACACATATCCCCACTCGTTCGAGTGTTAAGGACTCGGTCGAGTACCGGCTACTTGGTCGATTTCCCTGCCACACTCGGTCGAGTTATGCCCAAATCGAACCAATCCTACGCCTTAACAACAAGAATATATGTCAACTCTCCTAATCACATGTTACTAAGTAATCAAAAGCCAAGCAATAAGACCAAATCATGCGCATACATCTTCAACTCATTAAACATATATCCAATCAACTTCCATCCAATTCAATCATACTCTTCATCCAACATGCTCATAAAAGACACACAAACAGATAACGATCCCTAGACACACCCTGTAGTGACCGGCTCGAAGTTGTAAGGGCCAAATTGTGGTCTTAGGACGTCTACCAAACTTTTGTGGTAGCTCCAAACAACTCCTACCCGGGTTCATTTTATTTAGACTCCCTAAGTTCATTTGTTCATTGGTTTTAGGTTCCAAGATCGTCGCTCTGATACCACTTTGTAACACGCCCATACACCAAGGTGCCTTATCAAGGACCGTCTTAGCATATTGAAGTGCTACCATCTCGGTTTCTTGAGGTAGTAAGCATCACAGTTACCATAATGAAAAGAGTTTAGAATAAATAAGCCTTAAGGTACATACAAAACTTCAAAACCAATAGAACTAAAAGCATAACGACTCAGCGGAAGTTAGAACTAATCATCATCTCACAAACGACCCATCCGACTCCCACACATGC
Source organism: Silene noctiflora (assembly GCA_009801015.1). Lineage (NCBI taxonomy): Eukaryota > Viridiplantae > Streptophyta > Magnoliopsida > Caryophyllales > Caryophyllaceae > Silene > Silene noctiflora. The sequence continues at coordinate 19,433 of VHZZ01000188.1, forward strand.
TTGTTATCAGTACCTGCTAGACTTATTGCTCACCATCCCCTAAATAGATCACCACAGTTTGGAAAACAATAAACGAGGTTAGTTAACTGCATAACCAAAATAAGAATTCACTACAATACATTCCAATCAAATTGTAACCAGTCAATCCTCCAAACTCTAAAAGTAACCAGTAACCGACTACACACCAAGGTGTGTAGCCATGCCAGGTTCCCATCGTAACGGAACACCCACACCACCAGTGATGACCGCAACCTTACCATCTAAGCCCCGCTCATCGCAACGAGCGATCCCAGATCATTAATGTGCACATCCCCCTTGTGACAGGAGCCACAAGGGGTGAACATGGGGTTGGAACCATCTCCCGAAAATGGTCCCACAACAATAACCAACAACAGTATAATCACAACCACAATGATATAATAACAACCACAATGAGGATAATGCCAATCAATCAACAACGATAACATCTTATACCAATTATGCAACCAAATTAGTAGGAAAAACCCTACCTTTTCGCAATCTGTTATACTGCAGCCAATCATACAAACGCACAACGAGTAACACATCGTCACCTACAACACGATAATCAACAATCAATAACACATACGATGACCAACACTCTATGTAATACCCGCCCTTCTAGGACCTTTGACTAGCGTTGACCGACCGTAACACTTGCCGAGTCTCGTCTGGTCCTCAGTGGAGAAGTGATAGTGGGTCACTCGATCGAGTAACCTAGTTACTCGATCGAGTAAGTGGAACTCGATCGAGTGAATTAGTTACTCGATCGAGTAAGTCGCGTCAGTGATAAAAGATATATCGCGGGATTAGAACGTTAAGGCAGTTTTCTTTCATTTTCTTTCTTTTCCCCCAAAACCTAGAGGTCGCCTCACCAGTCCTCTCTTGTTCTCTCCCTCTTAAGAACGAAGGGAGGCGCGTCGCCATGAGAGTTGGGAGCAGGAGTCGGGGAATGATCCTATCGCTGGATGCTCGCATAGGATGTCGTGGATGGCTTGCTTAGTGAGGCTGCGTGCGGAGTCTATGCGATTTGCTTGAGGTAGGTTCTCCCTACTCAGTACTATATG
>VHZZ01000188.1:141630-161695 GCA_009801015.1 Silene noctiflora
TTATTGTTATTGTTATTATTATTATTATTATTATTATTATTATTATTATTATTATTATTATTAGTATTATTATTATTATTATTATTATTATTATTCCGTCTCACAACATAATATAATTATAAATGAAATATAATTTATAAAATAGCTTTAATTATAAAATACATTTATGATTTACCATTGACTAGCCATCGACCAAGCCTTAAAATACGAGGTATTATATCTAGTTCAAATGTCAAGAGTCAAAGACAACTTACAAGTAATATTGCATTTGTCTACTTGCTCTCGAAAGAGAAGTAACCTAGCAGAAGAACCCCTCACAAATTCTAAATGCAGTTCACAAATTCGAGCTCGCATTGTCAACTATGATAGTAAATAACTTCTCGAGTATACCTCAAGCATCTAAACTATCTTCAAGACCTCTACAAATTGCTTCACCTTTATGACTAGTAATAGGACAAAAATTTTAATATGTGTTTTTGTAGTGTCCAATCATCATCTATAAAATGGGAAGTAACACACATCATATAATTTATTTTTTGAATGGAAGTCCATCTATCAGTTGCAATAGAGGCTGGTTGGCAAGAATTATGTAGCAACTCTTTCAAATTTTTCTTTTTATGCAATACAATTTGAAACAATCTCGAGTAACGGTCCACGCGAAAGAATTTTAAATGTTGGGCACACAAGGATATGAGATATATAAAACTAGGTTTATCTACATGTCTAAATGCTAGTTCATCAAGCACAAGCAGGTAAGCGATGATCTCTCTGATATCATCATGATTCACAATTTTACTTTTCAGTTTAGCCTCTCCTTCTTCTCCATCAATAGGTTATAAGACTATTTGAGCTTGGTTACCTTTGCCTTGATTTTAAGTATTCTTCTGACAAATAGAAGAATGCTTTTTCAAGTTCTTAGTCCCATTAATGACTATGTCACCAGCAAAAACCGCATCACAATGTTGACACTCAACCCTTACATTATCGTCATCGTAAAAAAAAAAGCTCATAATTCACCCAATATGGCGTCCTTTTTTTAATTTGTCGGTTTTGAGGATATACCGACGTCCAGGCCTTGATTTCTTTTTTGGATGTGATGTATAAGACTTCGGTTTAGGCGCTTCATCAATGACATCTACGATCTCTTAATCCACCAAATCAACTGTCGGAGGAGCTCCCGATTCTTGTTGGTGTTTGGAAGCTAGACAACGTATTTTCCTTTGTTTGCCTTGCGTCATCTATTGTAAGAGAAAAAATATCTTAGTTATCTACAAAATTAGAATGAGTCTTAATCAATATATATATAAAGCAGGAACTTTTCGAGCGATATTAGAGAGTCCAACTTTTTTGGAAATCCTAAAAATCTTATAATTTAAAGAAAAATTTAATAAATTATCCTAACAAGAGTAGATTTCTAAGAAATTTTAATAAAATTATCCTAATAAGAGTAGATTTCTTAAAAACAAAACAAGTTCATATATATAGATTTTAGTGACTATAAATTTATAAGTAGTTGTAAATTTCTCATTATATTTTAAGTTGAAAATGAACTAGAATGTTATTAAATGTATCATAACAATAGTAGATTTCTAAAAAAATTATCCTAATAAAAGTAGATTTCTTAAGAACAAAACAAATTTTATTTTATTTTATCCTAATATAATTATTAATTAAACTTATTAAATCACACGCATATATATAGAGTTTAGTAAGTATAAATTTATAAGTAGTAGTGGTAAGTTGGTAACTTTAATTTCTCATTCTATGTTAAGTTGAAAATAAACTAAAATGTTATTAAATGTATCCTAACAATAGTAGATTTCTAAAAGAATTTTATTAAATTATCCTAATAAAAGTAATTTCTTAAGAACAAAACAAATATTATTTAATTTTATCATAATAGAAGTATTAATTAAATTTATTAATTCTCACACACGTATATAAAGTTTAATAAGTATATTTATAAGTAATGGTAACTTTAACTTCTCATTCTATCTTAAGTTGAAAATGAACTAAAATGTTATTAAATTTATCCAATAATAGATTACTAAAATAATTTTATCAAATAATCCTAATAAAATTAGATTTCGTAAGAACAATAAATTTTATTTTACTTTATCCTAATATAAGTAGATTAATGGTACTTTAACTTCTCATTCTATCTTAAGTTAAAAATGAACTAAAATGTTATAAATATTTCATAACAAATGGGGGGCAGTTTAGTACTTTATATTCCATGGGTATTTGTGATATTGACATAGTGTTTTCGAGTGAACTTCTTTTGTAGGAGACAATAATATATGGGGAAGATTTGTACAAGTTTCTAAAACGTTTATTTGACTAATATTACCACTTCTCCAAATTTATGTAAGCTAATGGCTAATTCATGATCTTGTATTATAACTCTTCAATTACAATTATCTAGGTATAACAATCTAATTAAGATTTTTTATGATCCACATCAGACCATGCTAGATGCATATATGTTAAATGTACCAAGTTAAATTTCTTAGTGTTTAAGGCATAGGTCGATACAATAGGTCATGTCAATCATCAATACCAATAATCAAATATTAATGTTACTATTATAGAATATACTATGAAGATCAACTCAAATACAATAACAACAATATTTTTAAGCACAAATTCTCATTGAAGACGGGCACTATCCGTCACAAATTGAAGACGATAGTGTCCCCTCACAATATGCAAGTGGCGCTATCCATGAGGTGCTCCATTTTTCCCCCACTTGTCCTCTCACTTGCCTTATTGTGAGAGGGGCACTATCCGTCTTCAGCTTGTGACGGATAGTGTCCGTCACAAGCAAGACGCTATGATTTTTAAGATACGGTCCACTTATACCCACCCACCATATATAAAACATAGAACACTATCATAATTCATACTATGTTATTTATGAGTGATTTTTATCCCATCGTTTTTAAAACGTTGTGATTTTATTGAATAATATTTCCTCCATTCCACTTTTTGGTGTCCTACTTTCTATTTTGGGAAGATTTAAGAGACAAATGTAAAACTACTACCCTACCCCTTTATTTAGGAAGAAGGGATACAATGTCATTTTGACGGAGGATTGATAGTTATAAGATTAGGGTTAATAATGGTAGTCCACCATTTTAGCATACCAAATTTAGACAGGGAATAATTTTTGGATAAATTTTACAAAAAAAAAAAGTACAATAAAAGTAGAATGTAGGAAGTAGCAAGAAAGACATACTGAGTTGGTAATGAAACAACTCATGCAATTGCAAGAAAGAAGATCAACGTGAATGACAAGTAGTTCGCTCCAAAGGGTACATGGAGTACATCTGAAAGTTCATACTTCTAACCACTGCCCTACATGATAACAAACAACCTAACCAATACCCACGAAAAGAGAAGTAGAGCAAAAGGAGGCGGCCATAATAATCTTGTGTCATAGAAAATTAGGAGGGCTTTAATAAATTCTATTGACAAGTATCTAAGGACGAGTTTCAATAGTGTTGGCAAGAGACCATAAAGAGAAATGAAATTGAGTAATAAACCAACATTCTTAAAAATTTCATATGGTACCCACTTCGTAGTGCAATACTTATAAAAATGTCATAAGATACCAACTCATATATTGTAACAGGGGATACTACTACGTACCCGTGCATCGCACAGGCCTACCAACTAGTCTAAGAGTATTAGGGAGTATAGACAATAACTTCATACGTATTACACTAATAAAGAATACTATAGAATCAATCATTGAAAGAATTAGACAATAACACAGTATAGAATAACGAATAATAATGCATAAAAAACTCCAAAATCCAAATGACTAATACAAATCATCATCATGCAATAACATACATCCTTTTTGCTTAATTTAGCCTTTCACGAATCATGAACATACAACCAAGTGATCAATTTTTACCAACACCACCAAAAGAATCCAAATACCCATGTCCATCTTCATAATTAAACAATTGATATTCTTCTTTGTTATTATCACAAACAATTGATATGCATGTGAACATAAATATACACAACAGATCAGCAAAATTACAGATTATCAAATAGTCAAATAACAATCACTTAATCAATTTTATATAATTTGTTGTAACTAAAACAAAATTAACGATGAAATACTAAATATACTAAATATTTAACATAGAACAGTACCTGAATAATTTAGGATATAAATTATGAAGAGCAGAATACTCGAACATGAGCGGCGCTTATGGTTGTGGAAGGTGAATAATAGAATATGAATAATATGGGATTGAGCCATTGGAGAGAATTTATCTAAATATTCAGTGGTATAATTGTATTAGGATTCTAGGAGAGTAGAAATTCTAGGTTTAGGAAACTTCAAGAAATTAAAAGAACTAGCAAGGAAAGTCAACCAATTAAGAAGTTGAGGATCAGAGGTCTCCTTTTTACTCCACGTCTTAACTCCACGAGCAAAAAAGTGACTCACTCAAGGTCGGGACCGAAAAAACCAGGACCAAACCGGATCACGGCCGAAACCAGAGCAGAGGGAATACATGGACAAGGACTGGACCAATTATCACCTGGACTGGGTTCAATGCAGACCAAACAGTCCGGTCTGGTTCATCTTTTCGGTTCGTACCTATGTTGCTCAGCTGTATATATCTATAACCTTTAACCAACCAGGCAAACTTACATTAACCTCAACCTTAATCTCAACTTTGTATGTGGGGTTACATTAACTTCGACTACGACTTCAACATTGGATGCAAAGTTACGGTAACCTCAACTATAACCTCATCAAGTTACAATAACCGCAACTATACCCTTGACCTAACGTCAATGTAGTGAATAAAACCATAATAATCAAACAGAAAACCATAGCCTCTCCTTTTAATGGAGCCACGACACCAATCACGACACTTTTTTATGCCGTGAGCCATAGCCACCACTAGGGTTTAACTTTTAAACCTTAGTTTGCACACAACATAAATTATATGTTTAGTTGATGTGCATATGTTAAGTTGACTATTGCAATAAATTTGAAAAACAAACTAAAATTGTTTGTAAGAGATGTTATAAATATAAATAACTTAAATAGCTTAATCATACCCTCATCACTCTAATCCCCAAATGTGAGATGCCTCAGAATGTTACTCAATTCAGACCTATCTCGTGTTGTAATGTAATCTATAAGTGCATCTCCAAAATTCTCTGTAATAGATTATCAGTGCTAGTCAAGGAGGGTTTATTAAGGGACGAAGCATTGTGGAGAACATTTTAATCTGTCAGGACCTCGTCAGGCTTTACAATAGAAAATCAGTGTATCTTCGATTTATGCTGAAAGTAGACTTGAAAAAAGCATATGATTCAGTTAGCTGGGCTTTCTTACATCAGATGTTGCAGGCTCTTAATTTTCCCCAAAACTTTATTGATTTAATTCTGGAGTGTGTACAGTCTGCAACATATTCTCTAGTGCTGAATGGAGATTCTTTTGGGTGGTTTAAAGGGGCAAAAGGGTTAAGGCAAGGGGATCCTCTGTCCTCTCTTTTATTTACAATTGCTATGGAATACTTGAGCAGAATTATGGATTATACAACTGAACACATGCCTTTCAAGTTTCATTCTTTGTGTGGTAAGTTAAGACTCTCCCATCTTATGTTTGCTGACGACCTTCTTCTGTTTAGTAAGGGAGATATTAACTCTATTATGGTGCTTTTGAGATCTTTTGCAACATTTTCCAAAGCATCTGGTCTGCATATGAACCCATCTAAATCTAATGCTTATTTTCATGGTGTTCCAATCTGGGTTAAAATGGATATTCTGCAAGTGTCGGGAGTTGCTGAAGGGACCCTGCCTTTTAGATATTTGGGTGTTCCCATTACTTGTGGTAGAATGAATAAGGTTGACTGTCAGGTGTTAGTAGAGAAGCTTATAGCCAGAATAAGGGGTTTTGGTAATAAGCACCTTTCTTATGCTGGGCGTCTTATCTTGGTTAATTCTGTCCTGACAGCAATGTATAGCTATTGGATTAATATCTTCATCATTCCAAAAGGAGTTTTAAATAGAATTAATTCCATTTGCAGGAATTATTTGTGGGATGGTAAGATAGATTACATGAGGGCTCCCTTAGTGGGATGGGATAAAGTTTGTGCTCCTAAGGAAGAAGGGGGCCTAGAAATCAGGGAGAGTTACTCATGGAATGTTGCTGTTATGGAAAAATTGGTCTGGTGGATCTACTATTGTCCGGATAGATTATGGGTGAAGTGGGTCAATCAGATATATTTAAAGGGAAGGGACTGGTCTACTTATTCACCCAGTGGAGATTTGAGCTGGGGTTGGAAATCTATTTGCAGAGTTAAGGATAAACTATCTACTGGTTATACAAATGGTATGTGGAACTTGGACCCAAGAGGGTACATTGTTAGGAGTGGTTATGAGCATTTGAGAATGAATTATCAGGTAGTTCCTTGGCATAATTTGATCTGGCCTGACTGGTGTATTCCCAAACATAGATTTGTGGGTTGGCTTATTTCAAGGGAAGCGTTACAGGTGAAGGACAAACTGTTTAAGCTTGGATTGGCTGGTGATGATATATGTGTGATCTGTGCGTGGTATGGTTGTTGAAACTCATGATCATCTTTTTTATGAGTGTGAGTATAGCAGGAAGATTTTTGCTAGACTGCAGGGCATCAGTGATTTATCATTCCCTCAGGTGAATCTGATTGACTGGGGTAGGCAGACAGCAATGGTCTAATATGAAGAAAGGTGTACACATGTGTGTGATTTTGGCTGTGTTTCACCATGTCTGGATGTAGAGGAACAAGGCCAGAGTTGATGGGCTTCTTCTCAGGCCTGAAGTGATTGCTACTCAAGTTAGGAGTATTGTTAAAGCCAAACTGAATGCAAACATTTGTTATACTATGGATAGGAGACAGTTAGATTGGCTGAAACTGCTCTGTATTGATTTGTAATAGTCATATAGAGCTTAATTGGTTGTTTATCAAATTGTCATAGCTTGTAATAGCTTGTTTATGCTTAATGGAAATCTAACATTTCACCAAAAAAAAAAAAAAAAAATATAAATATAAATAACAGTAAAATTTTAGTTATTAAATTTTTGGATGTTTTTATATTTCCGTGCATTTTGCACTACTTTTAAGCTAGTTAGGTACCATAAATTTTTTAGAAAAAAAATAAGAAAAATAATATCAGATATAGCATAACCGTATATTATCTTTGTTTATACCATACTTTATATGATTTTAATTTTTCAAATCAAGATACCTCCTTACTATTATTATAACTATATAAGTTCGATTACGGTGGTGATTCTATAGATTATCTCAAAATAAGGTAACGAAATCGTCTTTATGAGCTAAGTCATAAATTGCAATTGATTGATACGTTGATCCACATATATTTTTAACATTAAGATGTTTTATGAAAACCCTAACATTAGAAATCTTGCAAATTAAAACTATATAATAGGACCATACCTTGTCAGTATTGCGTCATAAAAAAATTCATTCATTGAATATAACACCGACACATCAGAAGACATCTTAAGTCAATTACATTTAGGTGTTTGAAACCTAATCATGGATGCCCGAGCCATTTGTTTGTTAGTAATAACATTCTTTATGATATTTGCGTCATCAACTGGTACGTGAATCATGTCTCAATTTTGAGCTTCGGTGTTTTATTTATATTTTTTTTTTTAACTTGAACTATCGTCATGTATAAGTTAGTAAAGGATGTATGCAATTACGTAATCAACAAAACCAATTTAAAGGTGTATATATATGATCATTAGAAAAAAAAAAAAATTAGATTGCTTTTCACAATATTTTTCAACAAAATAAATTGAAGGAAACTAATTGCATAAAATTTGTTTTACTCAAGTGATAGTTTACATAAATTTTATTATAAACCCGTTTTACAAGAGAATTTTTATTTACTTTGGCTTAACCTTAAGTTTTATCTACTAATTAGCCACTGTACAGTAGGAATTTTTTCTATAACTATAAATTCTATTTGAAATGATGTTTAACATATAGTTCAAATATAATTAACTTAAATTCTAATTTATTCTATTTGTTTTGATTTTATTTTATTATTAATTACTTCCTCCATTTCACTAACATTTTTTTTCCATTTGAGCTCTTTCCGTAAGATCTTCCTCTTTTCTTTTTGACACAAAATATGTGGCTAATATTACTCCATTATTGCCCTCACACACCCTACTTAAATAAGAAACCCCATATTCATCTTCCCTAAATATTGTATCCAGAAGGTCAGAAGCAACAAGAAGATCATAGTGGAGGAGGTATAATTTTTGTGGCAAAATGAATTAAATTTATAAATTATCTTCTAAATATATCTTTTTTATTCAAGAGGCAAAAATAGGATAAACATTTTTCAACTGAAGGGATCTAAATTGAATACTCGTATTTCTTTTGAGGGTAAATATTTAATATTTTGATGGGATCAAATATTACATGTAAAAAAAGTAAATTTTAAGAAATAATGATTTACTTACTTAAGGATGAGAGGGATGATGGCGCCACCGGGTGGCACTTAAACTCAGTGCCACCCAGGGTATAACAGTAAATTTYTTGTGTATTTTTACTTTCCTCCTCTTAAATTTTGAATCTCAAACTAATTAAAACAAAAGGATAGTTTAGGAAACTAATGTTTTATACTTAGTTGGATACTCGTATTATTATTATATAACCATCCAGAAAATTTCAATGCGGAAATAAATAATAAAGCCATATTTGTAGCAACTTGAAGTGGTATGTTTCATYAAACAAAGAAGACCCATTTGATCTTTCCACTAGGATCAATGGATCATGAATTGATCTAATTTATGTGATGTGCACAAATTACTACATATAAAAGAAGACGTAAATACATTAATTCAGTGAGGTTGTGGTTCTGTCAAGTATGTCGACAATAGCTTCGACCCGMTCAATTTTTTTCAGTGTCTTCTTCATCGACKGATTGTATTAWATTTTCTATTTCGWTGGGGCGTAGATGAAAATCCAGTAGGTGAGAGGTGAAGTAAATGAAAAATACAATACAATGATGAAGAAAAGGAACTAATGATGAAGATAATTTAGTTTGAATTTGGTTAATATCAAATAAATTGTTTKGGTGTAAAATATTATTTAGAAAATTTGATTTAGTTAAGAATTTGATTTTAGTTAAATGGATATAAGATTACATAAATAGCCTTAAATATTTGGCGCAAAAATAAAAATGAAATTTAATTTCTTATTTTTCTTTTTTATAAATTATGGTGGCGCTGAGATTCGGCGCCACCCGGTGGCGCCCTATCACCATCCATTCTTACTTAAACAAGTTAACCTATGGAATGCAGTGTTAGCAGTCGAATGTCGAGGAAAGTGTGAGGATTTTCCAGATTGTGATGGATTTTGCAAAAGAATTGGATTCGCAAGAGGACACTGTTATGAACCGTTATATCAATATTGTTGTTGTGATAATTAGCGAAATATTTCATATGGCAATCGTCATGTTAATGGATGATGTTATAATTGAATAATATTTTAAGTTCTTTTATTTGCAATTGGAAATTACTCAATTGTATTATGTTTTTTAATTCCCAGTTTATTTTCCAAATCAAATGTAGTCTAGCACATCAATAACTTACCTCTTCGGATTATAATTACCATTAGAATTAGATATTTATCAATTCTCTTATGATTTATTTGAATGATGCTGGTGATGCTTGAGTATAATTGCCGAACTTAAAAAAAATGTCTTGAAAATATTTCCTAATTTATTAATTTTGATATAAGAACAAACACCTGGTTTTTCTAAACTCGATCATTTGTAGATGACTTACCTTACACGTGTTGACTCCACTCATGAAACTATTTTCTATATATCCGTCTCTAATTACATGTCTTGTGTCAACTTCTCTTACTGGGAGCAAAATGTTCTATTGTTACTCATATAAGCTGCTGCCATTACTCCCTCGACAGTTTTGCATCGTTTAACTTACCAGAAATTATTTTTAAATTTCGCTGTGAATATATTCATTGTCATTTACCTCTAATTAGGATAAAGAGTGTATGATCACGTATCCCTCTACTTCATATATCTATAGATGGAGGGGTGTCTCAGAGTTTTCAGGGCGCCTGTGCAAAATCTAAACATGGGGTCCTATATAACATTTTACAAAACTATTCATAAAAACAATGATAAAAAGAAGACATAAATGTAAGTTGGGTTTTGAACTTGAGTCTTCTGTTTAAAAATCTACCTACTAACCACCAAGACACTAGCTTTCCAAGAGTGTTTAAAGGCCCTAAATTTATTTATTCTTACTTTGCATTGGTTTTCTAGCCCAAAATTTTGGAGCCCTGTGCAGCCGCACGAGCCCAAAGACACCCCTGTATAGATGTGTAATTGACTTAATATCATTTACACTTACCTTTGAATTTGAAGTTCAATATATTGTAATGGTAAGGCCCAAAATTATGAAAATATAATTTACCTTTGAATTTGGAGGATGGAAAGATGTACAAGCGTATAATAATGGAATTAAAGAGAGAAAAGAAAAACAAAAGATACAAATTAAAAAAAAAGGAAGGGGAGCCGCGACGGCATTCACGTAGTAACAAAGGGGAGGAGCTTGCCTCCTAGGTTACTTTTTTAGCTTGCCTCCTAGGTTAACCCCCCGTTGGCGTTTTTTTTTTTTTTTTTTTAAGATGACTTGTAGATGAGTTATTGGGTTCATTAGCCCTCAAGTAGGATTATTTGATTGTAAATGGGATTGGATACTATTGAAACGCTAGTAGAAGATGAATAATAAAAGTAACTATCATATTAGTTCAGTAAAAAACTTGCACAAGACTTTTAACCAGTTTAATGTGGGTCAAAATGAGAAAATTATAAATATGGAGATTGTAATCCGTAAATATAAAATGCATATATTTAAAATAAATTATTAGACTGGAAAATAAGTAATTTTATAAGGAAGTTTCTGATACGAATTCTACTCAAAGAATAGAACTCGTACGGATGCAGCGGAAACCAACGGGTTAAACAGTCTTCTGAACTGTTCGTTTTCAGATTCTGGAACTGTAACAATAGCTTTTGAGAGGTAATAACGAAAGAACAATCAAACACACGACGAGACTCGAATGCACTAGGTGCAACCCAATCCGAATCGTGTTATTTGAAACACACAAATGATGTGTTAAGGACGGATATTTGGCAAGCTAGACCTATAACTCGACATTGGGGTTGATTGCACTCAAGACCTATTGAGAAACAATCTTGCTAGATTCGAGACGCGTCGAAGACTAACTATAACTTGGTAAGTAAACTACTCACTCAATTTAGAAAAACACAAGTGTTTGTATTCTGAAAAGTTGATTATGTCATATGAAAGGCAAGGTACAAGCGAGGCTTTAATAGCCAACACATTCCACACACCTACACGCCTAAAACGGCTGCATTGATGAGCAATAAAACTACCTAATTAAGTCCCTTAATAAGGCTTAATTAGGCTACAAAACTTGCCTAAAATAACAGCCATAACAAACGACCATAAAGCTGAAATTAAACACACACTTAATTTGCGTAATTACTACCATTTATTCTTGAATTAATCTCCTTGTCTCCATGTTGACTTGCTAGCCGAGTTGGACTGTTTAGGCGAGTTGAACATGGTGCAAGCAAACGATAATTTTGAAATTTGGCCCAATCCAAGCAACTTGTCACGCCATTAGTTGGGCCCCTGAAACATTACTTGGATCACATTTCGAACAGTCTAGAGAGCTGTCCATAACCAGCTCCTCCATATTATCCATAACCGTATCAACCCCTCCCCCTTGAAAAGGAATTGACCTCAATTTCATTTGCTTGAATTCACCGGGATAAAAAATGAACAAAAGAGCAAACGAAAAAGATGTATCTAAACAACGAGCTCGAATCATCTTCGTGACTTGGCTGCACCTTGATCCTTCCTTTTGATTTCAGAGTGTCCTTGTACCGACCTCCCCACCTCCCTCCGTGCACAAGCATAGACACAAACTCCCTAACCATGCTGCCGATTAAGCTCATCGAATAAACCAAAATTTTCACAAATGCAACAACCCTTCGTACCTGAAATGTAAACAAATCACAAAATTTATGAACAAGGAACTTGTTAGCATCAATAGTTAGCGTGCTTGGCTCAGCAACAACTTCGAATTTCTAGACAAAATTGAATAAATTAGAGGGTTCCTTGACATAAGCAACACACGCTTCCCCATCGTCATAATTATCAAAAATAGGTGGACGATTAAAATCGACCGACCAATTTATGCTGCTACCATCTAATGCCGCTTCACCTAAATCAGACTCAAGCTCTTCATCCATGGCTAGAATTGTGAGACTCGATCTCTTCTTGGGTCCAGAACGCATAGCTTGGACTGCTTGTGAAGACATAGGCTTTAAAACAACCTTCTTGCCACTATAAACCAGCTCATATTCATTACTTCGGCCTTTGTGTACCATGTCTCGATCATATTGCCATTGACGCCCCAAGAGAATGTGACAAGCATCCATAGGAACCACGTCACATACAACTTCGTCTTCATAAGAACCCATTGCAAAACATACACGGACCTGCCTTGAAACTTGCACTTTCTTGTCATCACCTAACCAATGTAAGGCATACGGGTTTGGATGAGCCATGGTTGGTAAAGCTAACTTAGACACCATCTCGCTTGAAGCTGTGTTTGTACAACTCCCACCATCAATAATCACACTACACCACTTATCTTTCACTTGGCACTTCGTGTGAAACAATTGATCGCGTTGCTCTGACTAAATCGGTACTGATTGAACCTGCAAAGTGTAAAGAACTAGGGAACAATCATATTTAGGGGCTGCATAGGTTACTACATCACCATCATCTTCCTTATCCTCGTAAATCTCCAGATTGAACACTCCATCTAATTGTTCTTCCTCACTCCGTAATTCCTCACGCACATCCACAGCCACTTTTAAGGTTATGACTCGTTATTTGGACAAGCACTTAGATAATGTCCAAATCCTTGACACTTAAAACAACGAGCCTTAGATAAACTCGTTTCCTTAGTGTTTGCGGTCTTAACACTAGGATTAGGATTAGGGGCAGCATCACTCTTAGGAACCGTTTAATTGTTGCTACTTGAACTTGTTGGAGTAAGTGTCGTCAACAATAGTGCGATCACGTTATTTAAGTATCATTGTAAAACTCAAAATAAGAATACGTGAGGGATGATTATTTTATAAGTCAACTGATCAACATTAATCGGTAATGATTGGCTAACTAGAGTTTGACATTACTGTCGTTTGACGGTGGTGATCAGTTGATCCCTTAAGGTCACACCTATAAGACAATTCTCTTAATAGATAAAGTTAATTAGTTGTATATTGATACAAGTTAATTAAATCCTTAAAATTGAACAATTTATATTTATGAGATGAGAATTAATATCTTATTGTAATTTGATTAAATAAGATATGTTTTAGTAATTAAAATGCTTTATTACTAAAATTGATTATTGTGTATGAAACAATTATAGTAAGAATGAATAGTTAATTATAATTACAATATGCTGTGAATTATATTAACATGAHCCATTTTAATTATATGTAATTGTGAATTACTATTTATTTTGTCAAGTATAATTTATTTTATTAAGTGATGATATTTAAAATGTTAAATATGCATTATATTRTTTTATGACATGATACTTGTTACATGTTATATAATGTGTGACATTAGACAATTGACAAAACATAAAATGGATCCATATTATATGGGGACCGAAATAATGGGTTTATGGGTTAGTGGATGAATTGTTTAATAGTAAATTAAACATCATCATTACCCTAAAAAGACTAGGCTTGCATGCCTACACCTTGAGAAGGAAAATGTGTAAATACCAAAGCCATGCTTGGCTCCTTTTGACAACCCCAAAACCGGCACCCCCCTTACATGAATAAAAAATTGTTTTTCTTATTTTTGGATGAATTCATTCTTACAAAAATGCTCCAAGTTTTTATGTGATAAAATCTCTCTTATATTCTCTCTAAAATGGTTTTAGATCTATAAATTGTTCTTGCATAATACTCTAAAAATACAACATTACTAGTAGTAGTAATTATATAAATTAGAGTTTATTTTAAGGTAACTATTATATTAATCTAGTTAATTAATATATTAGTTTTCAGGGTAAGTCTTGGGTGCAATCTTTGGAGAATCTCTATACTTGAGATTTTGGAGGATCATCCAACACTAATAGCTCAAGAACAAGTGCAGGTAGGAGACCTTACTTGTTCCCTAAAAACCGAATCATTTCATATGTAAGAAATATTATTTTCTTCTTATTAATTCATGCATGCAACTAGATCTATGAGTATAAATTAAGAGTAATTTATAAAATGAATTAGATGAGTCTAATTAGAGGTATATGATTTCTATCAGAACTACCCTTAGATCCCTCATCATCCCTCCAAGACACCGACTTACTACCCTCCCCATGTGTTGAGGCATACTTCGACTTGCCTTGGGCCTCAACTTTCAAACACAAGCCACAAAGGGTATCAAAATCAACATAAGGATACATTTCAACCGCATTAGCCACAGATCTATTCAGCCCAAATAAGAAACGAGACATTTTTTGTTCCTCGTTTTCCTCTAATTCCCCCATTAGAGCCAAATTCTAAAATTCATCTATATGTTCACTAACACTACGTTTCCCTTGTGTTAATTCAGTAATTCTACGGAAAATAGCCAACTTAGGCGTGGGTGATACATACCTTTTCCTCAATTTCTGTTTCAAAGTGTCCCAAGACGCGATATTGGCCTTGCCTGCCCGAGCACGTTGAGCCTTCACTCCCTCAAACCAAAGAGAAGCACCCTTACTCAATTTGGGTATAGCGTACTTGCAACGTTTCTCATCTTCAATATCCTTAAAATTGAACATCCTATCAATCTTGCGTTCCCATTCAAGATATGCTTCAGGATCCGTCCCTCCAACGAACTCAGGTAATTCGTTGATCTTGAATTCATCACTAGGACGTACTGGTTCACGCGATCCTCCCTCATAGAGATTGTGTAGGGTGGCAAGCAAATTCTCCAAGAAATTTGGGTCATCAAAATTCATCTTCACCAACTAGGATCAAGAGCCGAGACTCTGATACCACAAATGATACGAATTCTACTCAAAGAATAGGACTCGGACGGATGCAGCGGAAACCAATGGATTAAACAGTCTTCTGAACTGTTCGTTTTCAGATTCTGGAACTGTAACAATAGCTTTTGAGAGGTAATAACGAAAGAACAATCAAACACACGGCGAGACTCGAATGCACTTGGTGCAACACAATCAGAATCGTGTTATTTGAAACACACAAATGATGTGTTAAGGACGGATATTTGGCGAGCTAGACCTATAACTCGACAATAGGGTTGATTGCACTCAAGACCTATTGAGAAACAATCTAGCTAGGTTCGAGACGCGTGGAAGACTAACTATAACTGGGTAAGTAAACTACTCACTCAAATTAGAAAAACACAAGTGTCTGTATTCTGAAAAGTTGATTATGTGATATGAAAGGCAAGGTACAAGTGAGGCTTAAATAGCCAACACATTCCACACACCTACACGCCTAAAATGGCTGCATTGATGAGCAATAAAACTACCTAATTAAGTCCCTTAATGACGCTTAATTAGGATAAAAACTTGTCTAAAATAACAACCATAATAAACGATCATAAAGCTGAAATTAAACACACACTTAATTTACCTAATTACTACCATTTATTCTTTAATTAATCTCTTTGTCTCCATGTTGACTTGCTAGGTGAGTTGAACTGTTTAGGCGAGTTGAACATGGAGCAAGCAAACGACAATTTTTAAATTTGGCCCAATCCAAGCAACTTGTCGCGCCATTAGTTGGGTCCCTGGAACATTACTTGGATCTCATTTCGAACAGTCCAGAAAACTGTCCATAACCAGCTCCTCCAAATTATCCATAACCGTATCAGTTTCCGAATAAAATGTAACTAAAAAAATTCAGTGTTTCAAATAGAGAAAATCCAATTCATGTGACTAACTTTTCTATAGAAAATTCATGAATTCAGAAAAACATTTGGTCGCCAGCTTAAGAGTTTAATTATATAAGCATTGCCAATTTCGTGGGTGGGGCTTCATTTTGTCTCACCTTAATATTGCAAGTAAAACTTGAGATATGATCAAAATAATCCAGCGTTGAAAATTGGTAACGCTAGAGTTTGATAATTCAAATTCGTTTTTCATGGACTATTGTAATATGACCTATTAAGTACTTGGACTATCAAATGACGTCCAACTTATCATCGTAACATAGCTTGCATTTTCGGTAGCTCCAAAATAAGAACTCGGACCGGCACTAAGTAAGAGCGCACTAGATTTAGCGCTCAAGGTTAATATCGTTCATGCATCATAAACCGTTCTATCATAAGTCTTTGCCTTATTCCTGGCAATCCGACTTGGTTTGGACATGACAAGAAATAAGAGTCCAGGGAAGCCTTCCAACACAAATTGATATTTATGTTCAAAGGCCGGTATTTATGCATGGTCAATTTTATGTTGCTATTTTAAGGGTTCCAAGTAAAAAAAAAAAAGATTGAAGATTGTGATTTGTGACACTGATAAATGCATATTTAATAAAACAAAAAATGTAGCGTATAAATAAATATTTTTGAAGTTGTAGTACCATTTACTGAAAATTTCACATTATAAGAACTTATTAATATTTTTTATAATTTATCCATGTTTATTATATTTTTAATATAAACTATTTTGGTAATATTACCTTATTTTTTAGTACGCTCGCCTTGTACAAACTCGTTAATTGCAAATGAAATTATAATATAAACTGAATTTTTTTAAATATGGCTTTAATGAAAATTTAGTCATTATTCATTTACATTTCTTATAATAACAAAATTTAAACCCTCAAACTCGTGCAATTTGCACGGATTTAAGACTACTGTGAGATAAAAAGCGTTAACATATAAATTTACAATTGCTAAATCATGCACACACTTTTAATAAATCCCACACACTTTCCCTTAATATTCCATAATTACCCTTTATCATAAAAAGAATCTAAAAAGAGTTATATTATCCCTCCTCCTTCTCACAATCCTAACCAATTCATTAACAACTTGACAATTATGTATCATAATTCGCACATACACTCCTAATTTATTCATTTTATCAACAATTTTATTAATACCGTCTTTTTATTGATTAAATAACATTTTTTTAAAAGGGGTTTTTGTCCATTAGAGTTTGAATTGATGTTGGATTAATATTAATGTAATTTTCTTGAAAGAGGTGCTTGTGAGGTGGTCGAACCGTCCGGGGGAAACGGTGGGTTATCGAATTCATGGCAGCGGTAGTTCGTCGAATAAGGTCGGAGCATGTTGTTGTCATTGGGAGTGGGTCTTAGGTGCGGGGAAGGGGTGGTCGGCGCTGAGAGGGGGGGTGGGTAATGGTGATCGGCGCTCAGAAAGGGTGGGGAGGGGTTGTCCAGTGGTGATTGTTGGGTGTTGGGGAGATGTACATGCTTAGTTTTGGGTTTTTAGGTTTTGGGTTTTGGGTGTTTTTTAACGATTTTTTAAAATAATGCTCAAAAATAAAATATTTGTCTGTTTGAGTTGGCTTTGAAAGTATTTGTCAAAATGGTGTCCACGTAGGCTCGGATTTTCAAAACCTGGAACAAAAAACCAACATGCCATTACCAATGGCGTGTCTCAATTGAGTATGAAAATGTAAATTTATAGAAGGTATGGAAAATGGACTAAAATAAACACGCCATGATGAGTGGCGTGTCTTTGGCTAGGAACACGCCAGGCGGAATGACATGTCTATTCAGACTATTTTTTTTCCAAAACATACCCGGCAACTTTTAATTTTCATTATCAATTAGAATCCCTCATCTCACCTTGCAAATACTCCTAAGTGTGACTCAACTCACAACAACCCACCTCACCCCTCCCTCTTTTCCGGCGTCTCTCCGGCGAAGTGTTATTAGACATAATACCTAACTGGTAAGGTAATTTAATTTCTTTTTTGTTTAGTGACATGTTTTGTTGTTAGATTTAGTTTATTTTGTTTTCATTGAGGTTAATTATGTTGTTTTTGTGCTTAGATCTAGCTCTTATATATTAATTTATGCATTTCTATACAAAAAACACCCGAAATTTTAAATCCCTAAATTAATGAGTTTGTTCATAGACTACTAAATTATGTGTAGTTATGTTTTTTAGGGAAAAATTAGGTTTTACTTAGTTTAGAACTTGTATATTTATACTTAATGTGTTCAATTTTCTTGTATAGAATTGAAATTTGTTATTTTCCTCTTATGTGTTATTGGGATGGAGTAGTTGTTGGAGTAGTGTCCTCCTCAATAGTGCGTCTACATATTAAATCTCGTAAAAGGAATTTCAGGGATTATTTATTACTTGTCAGTTGATTAWCGTATATCAGTAACACTCGGATGACTAGAGTTTGACGTTACTGTCGTTTGGCGACGGTGATCAACTGATCCCTTTCGGTCACACCAATAGGACGATGCTCAAAATGGAATAATTAATTATTTGTATATGGATACAATTTAATTATTTCTTTGTATAATATTGACTTATATTTAGTTAGATATTTTAGTTATTTGATGATGAGTTATGAACTCAGGCCAATAGTGTGTATTATTTAATTGTACAATAATTAATTAATGTTAATCGTTAATTTTAATAGTTAATAGGTAATTATTTAAATTATTACGGTATATGTGTGTATGTTATGAGGCGGAGGTTATTAGTTAATAATATTTACAAAAGGTTGTAAAATTAACTAATAATTAATTATAAGACACATTTTATATTGATAAAATGGTAAAATGTCACTTAATATTTAAGTGTACATTATTTTTTGATTTATATTATTTAAGTGTTAAATAATTAAATTAATATTTAATTATATAAGATAATTAAATATAAGTCTTATAAGCATTTGTGGGATAAATGTCGGAAGTTGAAATGGACCCAAAAATACACATTGTTCCACCTAAAATTAGGTGTATCACAAATGTCAAAGCGTCTCCCTTGTGACGGGTCGATATTTGTGACGGGTAATGCCACTCACAAAACGAATAAAGCAAAAGGTGGGGGCACCCCTCCACTTGCTTTCCTCTCTCCTCTCATGGGTCTTTTGTCTCACAATTTGGTACCCGTCTTCTCAAAGTGACGGATACCTTCCGTCACAAATGAGAATTGCCCCACAAATGTTGTTGACATCATCCATTAGTGGATGTTGGTGGAATGTTTCCACTAACTTATGCCTATAAATATAAGGCATTCACACACATTAAGACTAAGCTAAATTTCTGACCAAAAAGATACACCAAAAAGGGCTAAAGGAGAAAAAAAGTGTTTTTTTCTTCATCAATTTCATCATCATATATTGATCAATAGTTAATCATTCTCAAAATAATAACAAACCATAAACATTAACACTATTATTAAGGTAATAATATTAGATATTATACAAAATTATATTACACTAATATCTAGTTAATATTAATATAATAAACTTTTATGCTAGTTTTAGGTGCATCCTAAAGGAGATACTCTAATTTGAGTATTTGGGTAGAAGGATATTCCTAAGATAGTAGATATTCCATAAGACTACAATATTGTTGCAGTACTTATTGCCATAAAATCAATGTAAGAAATTTACTCTTTTATGATTTTTTATATATTAATTTGCATGCATGCGTTTTAAGACTATCTTAATTAAATTATTAAGTAATTTAATATGACATTAGAAAGTATAATGAGAGTCTTAAACTAACAAGTGGTATCAGAGCATTCTTATTCACATGCATGTTGTCTTAAGACGGTTTTATCGCTTTATGAGATAAATTGATACAACTAGAATATTTTGGTGTTAAAATTAGTTTTATCACTAAATATTAATTTTCATGTATTAATCTGGTCCTAAAGTTATATGGGTCGAAATTTTGA
>VHZZ01000188.1:173442-184061 GCA_009801015.1 Silene noctiflora
TAAATGAGCTTTTTAATCGATTAAGCATGCAAAATCGAGTCGGAATAAAGTATAAATGCGGGGTAAAATGGGATTAAAATACTACTTATCATTAAACCCCCTCATTGAAGGCCCAATCTCGCAATCAATCTTAAAGCAAAGCAAGCCCATTCTTTTCTTGCAATAGGAGACTAAGGAGACGGGGTAAGTATGAAGGGAACGATTGGAGCAAATGAAATGCATGCTCCGTAGGTCTGAAAGAACTCGACTGAGAAGGAGAGGGGCAAAGACAGCTAGGGATGAGGAAACGAGCCGGCTCTTACGCGAGCTAGATGTCGACGAGCATTATACAATCCGCGTGTATGGGAAGGAGACAAGGAATGAAATACAAGTGCTAAGTCAAAAGAAAGGACAAAAGCTCTGGTTCAGAAAAATATTAGACCAATGGTGTCTAGATCCAGGTGTCAATGGTATGTGGATCTTTGCTTACAAAGCTCAACCAGCTCCGGATATTCCTTCTCTTTCTCATGCTCATACCTTAAACTTCTTACTCGATCCGGGTCCTTGATCCTAGCTTATGTGCTTACTCGAACCTAAGAGACTCTCTTTTTGAAGACGTCAGCCCCCTGGGCCTGGTTATTGAGCCTAGAACTTTTGGTTTTAGGTCTAACTTTTCTTCCTTGGGTCGGTTTCCTTAGATGAATTTTAATTCTTAAAAAGTGTAGACCGAGTTCTAGCCTACGAAAGGGACCTTCATTCTTTTATGTAAAAGTAGTAAGACGAGATTTCCAACCCTACCCTAAAAGGCAAGGTGATTGCTTCATCTATTAATATAAGAAAGGAGCGAAGCCCTTCCACACCAAGTGAGCCAACAACTGCATCATCTGCATCATTTAGATCCAGTGAATCTTATTCATCTGTTGACTCAAGCCTAGTCATTTCAACAACCTTCGAGTAGGGGGAAGGTCCTTCCATCGGGGACTCTTTTCTAAAGACCCTATTTTGCTCTTTTTGACCTAACTATGCTATTTAAGACAATTTCTAGTCCCTTGGAACTCGTGCAAGAAAATCCCTTATTATAGACAAGCTCACTTTCTTAGTCCACAAAAAAGAGCTCAGGCTTATGAGTCACTTCATGGATTGGAAGACGCCTAAATAGTAGAAAATGCCTTCCAGATCGGGTGAGCCACCAAACGCCTCATCAACAACGGGAAATTCCTCATCACCGACATTATATGGTTAAATTTAATATGAAAATAGAGGCTCTAGCGCCGGTTTAGGGGCGATTTGTAAAGGAAAGTAGAAAGTTCAAGGGTATTTATGACACTTTCTCAATGAAATGCTGCAGCCATACGCTTAAGTAGGGGTTTTCCTTTTCTAAGGACTATACTTACTGATGTGACAAGATCTCCATATGAGAAAGAGCATAGACATATTCATAATATCGCTATTGCTAATGACATTGACTTATTTCCTGGACCAAGCTAAGCCCCCTACATAAAAGATGGACCGAGCTAGTGAATTCTATTAGTAGCATCGTAATCAATCTAATCTAATTATCCTAAAAGCGTAGAATGGATGAACAAGCCTTTGATCCCTTTGAAATTTGAGATTTAGGGAGGTTCATACTCAATTAAATTCTAAGGTGACATGCAATTTGGCTAAGATAAGAGAAGAGGAAAAAAGAAAAAAAAAATGAAAGAAAAGGAAGAAATTTAATATGAACTAAGTATGTTAAGTTCAATGCTTTGTAATTAGTGGACATGTGTTATCGCACTCGGATTAAAACGACATGGTATATATTAACCAAGTATGGATATGTATGTGACCAAAATGCTTGCAAATGTAAATAAATGGGGAAAAAGAAAAAGTGAAAGAAAAGAGTGTTTAAATACCCATGAATTTGTAATTATCAAACAAAATTGATCGAAACACGGGATAAAATCGTCATGGTATAATTAGCGAAATGGTTAAAAATTTGTCATAAGAAAATAAAATTAAAATGGTAAAAACCGTAAAAGAAAAGAAAGAAAATAAAAGAAAATGTTGAAGAAAGATGAAGACAAACACGTCTGGACTTGAGTCAGAGAGGCCCTTAGAGGCGCGAGCTATGTGGCGACACAAGGTGCTCCTGTCTCAGAGTAAAACCCGGTTTTGGCTCGATCTTTCCATATTTGAATCGTGTTATGCATTGCTCATGTTTATCATGTCATAAAAACATTAAAAACATGAAGTAAATAAATGAGTTGTTTACACCCTCATACTTACATGTTCGGTTTGCTAATGAGAAATTTGACAGGGTGTACTCTTGGAAGTTGGAAAGCTCGTATTTTTAGATCGGTAGGTCCAAAACACGTGTCGATTTTTGACTTAAAAAGTCGCAGTCTAAATTGTTAAGGGAGAAAGGGGGGCGGACTTTCGCGTACCTTCAAATGAGGCACAAAGTGGGGTATTTATCGAATATTGTATGGTGTTGGTTCCTTGAGTTGGTTTTTGGCGACATGGCCATTAGGAGTGCGAGTTGTGGTTGGATGGACGGATTGTGTTGTCCTTTTCGCAAATTTGGATTTTCTCTTTTGTTTTATCCCATGTTTTATTGGTTATGATTTGTGGTTTATACCCATATACCTTATAACCTAGTATTTGGGTGTTATTTGGGGTGGGTTTTTTGTGTGCTTGACTCGGGTTGAGTCAAATTTCGAATATTAAGCCGGCTTTGGGCCCAGAGTCGGATTTGACTCTAATTAGTGTCATTTCGACGCCGTCGACGTGCATAAAACATTCTAGGTATTTTTAAAATGTTTTTAATTTTCGAAATCGGTTTCGAGATTTTCGGCGCACTGTCATATTGAATGTCGATAGATGTTGCGATTTATGAAACATGTTGCAGTCCGATAATCATCGCGTGTTTGTTGGGATTCCACAGATACCGGGTATCTATACACTGTCACATTAAAAGGTTCCTCATGATCCATCCTGTGTTGGTGACATGGTTCCTCGAGACCACCTTAATTTGAAATGAGGTTTCATAAGTTATGTGATTCGTAATATTGTTGAGGCAGATTCGAGATACAAGGCGAAGCATGTTGTTGAGCACATTTTAGATAATTTTGGTTACACAGTTTCATATACCAAAGCTTGGAATGCAAAATAAATAGCAATTGGGGAAATATTTGGAGATTGGAAAAATCATATAAGACATTACCTCATTTAATGCAAGGTTTACAAGAATCTAATTCTGACACAATTGTTCAATTTTCAACCACACCAACAAAAAGAGAAAATTTGAAAATATTCATGCGTGTTTTTTGGGCATTTATACCATGCATTGAAGGCTTTGAACATTGCCAACCAGTTTTAACCATTGACGGAACTCACTTATATGGCAAGTTCAAAGGAACTATTTTGACAGCTATATCACTTGATGCCAATAACCAAATTTTCCTGTTGCTTTTGCTATTGTTGAATCCAAATATGCCGATAGTTGGTCTTGGTTCATGGCTTGAATAAGAGCTTTTGTTACCAAGAGAAGTGGGTTGTTTGTCATATCCGATAGACACGCTGGGATAATGAAAGAAATGACTGAAAATTGGTAGTGGGTGGGACGAGGCTTATGCTTTTATTAGGATTTTCATTCGTCATTTGGCTTCAAATGTGAATACATGTTTTTAGGAATATATAAGTGAAATATTTGCTTGGGTTAGCAATTTCAAAAGAAGAAGTTTGACATAAGATTTGATTGCCTAGGTAAGTTGAATAAAGAGGCAAAACAATATGTTACTGAAATTAGAGTAAAGAATTGGTCAATTTGACATGATGGTGGACATAGGTATGGGATATTGACTACTAACTAGGAAGAGGCATTTAATAATGTGCTTAAAGGAGCACATTTTCTTCCAATAACCTCACCTGTGAAGTGTGTCTTTTTAAAGTCAATGCGTACTTTGTTGAGCGACATGAGTCGGTAAGGAAACGGTTATTTAAGGGAATTCATTATTGTAGGGAGATCACAAAATTGTTCGAGGAAAAGTGCCAAAAAGCAGCATACCACAAGGTTGTATCTTTTGACCATGTTGGAGGGGTGTACCAAGTTACAACACATAGAGGTTCAAAAAATGTATCATATGGTAACACATGCTTATGTCGTATGTAAAATTTATGCACATCAACTACAATACATGTAACACCCCCATAAGTAGGGAACCTTCATCAAGGCAACCCCAACCCATGGGAGTTCTACAAGACCTGGTTTCTCAAGCTTGTAGTGCGAGCAAACGAAATAAAGCGATTTAAGACAAGCAAAGTAAGGTAGATAAGTTGTAGTTAACTAGATAAGTTGCAAGTTAGAGGATTCGATTAACAATCTGGTGCGGGCTTAGTCGTCACGCCCTATCAAACAATATTTATAATCTCAACGAACTAGCTGGAAATTAGTAAGTCGAGGTCGATCCATGGGATGCCTTGCTTTGGGTTCTAAGTCTATCTATCTCAATTTATGCAAGTGTCACGATTTGGGTTGAGTTTGTGTTCTAAACTACTACGAAGGAATGTAAACAAATAAAAAGTAAAGCATGGAAATAAGGGTAGAGATATAAACAATTGATAAAAGGCACTAGGGTGTCATGGGGTCATAGGAGAAATCATGGTAGATCACATAAACGAGTCACATAGAGTGTTAGTGTTGTATTGGAATCGAGTTGATTTATGTCTTACAATTCCTAGGGAGACTTAGGTCGTTGAGTCGAGTTGGCTTATAGCTTACGACATCTACAACGACTTGGTTCTCCCTATTCCACTATATGCATGGTCTAACAATCCTTGAATTGATTTATGTCTTACAAGTCTTATTAAAAAGATAAAGAATCGTTCTAGGTTCTCAATCAAGCATTTCATCAAACATTACATGTGCATGAGTTGAAACCACAATATAGAGTCATTCATATGAACTCATTAAGCATATATCTAATCCATGATTATTCCCCTAATCCCCCATTAACCCTAGCTAAAGACTACTCGCTACACATCATGATTATCATGCTAACAATGGTGTCAAACATCATAACACAAGTAAGCATGATGATTAAGCAAGGTATTAAACGAAGGACTAACAATTAAATAAATAGAGATTAAGAAGTAATACGAACTAATTGAACAATGAAAGGAAGGAAATACCGAATAAAGATGAAGCTTGTCACTAATCTTTAATATAAAACCCAATGAATCCAAGAATAATGCTAGATCTAGAAGTATTTTGAGAGTAATTAAGAAAAGATTACATTAATTATGGAAAGATTAAGTCTAATCTAATCTAATCTAATCTAGAAAGAGGCTAATCCTCTAACTAAAGAGACATAACTAGGAAGGAATAACCCTCAAATTATTATCAAGATCAGAGGGTATATATAGTAGCTACAAGATTAGGGTTGACTAAGGGCTTAAATGACAATTAGGGCCCTTAAGAAAGTCCAAAATCTTGCTAGAGAGAGAGTAGGTTGTGCGTCTCTTCTCCTTAGCTTGCGTGGGGAATCCTGTCATCTGGCTCGCTCAAGCTGGGCAGAGCTCGCTCGAGCTGAAGGCCATCTTGCTTGAG
This sequence comes from Silene noctiflora, assembly GCA_009801015.1. Classification (NCBI taxonomy): domain Eukaryota; kingdom Viridiplantae; phylum Streptophyta; class Magnoliopsida; order Caryophyllales; family Caryophyllaceae; genus Silene; species Silene noctiflora. The sequence continues at coordinate 179,012 of VHZZ01000188.1, forward strand.
CTAGGCAGAGCTTGCTTAAGCTGAAAGTCAGCTCGCTCGAGCTGATGTGAGCTAGCTTGAGCTGAAGGTCAGCTAGCTTGAGATGATGCCTGGCTCGAGCGAGTTGGTGCGCAGTTAGGCTATTTGAGCTAATATTGTAAAACGAGCATCATTTCCTCATCCGGACTCTTATTCGAGTGATTCAAAAGCCTAGACCACTTGATTTTTTAGACGTTGTTTCATCTATCATAGTTTCAGGGCCAAACAAGAAATTCTTCGTTTGGGTCCGAGCGATTTCCTCTTGTAGTGGCCCCCTTCTCGTCATTGTTGAACCATAACTCGTGGGGGTTAGTGTAGATACCTCATTTCTGTACCTCCCGCCAAACACCCAGTGTTGATGGGACCGCATGTATAACATACAAAGCTATTTTATAACATTTCGTAAATTCGTCGACAACTGGTAGCTCAAATAGTTGTGTCAACCCCTTTGTCGTTATCTACGTGCTGATAGGTCGTTTTGGCAATAAATAGAGTACATTTAGAGTACGGGTCAAAACCCGTCTTCATTTTATAAAACTGTCTTAAAACCGAGTCGGAATATTCAAGAGTTTTCCTAAATATTATTTTAAAATTCTAAGATCTCGAAAATATCTTCTTTTGTGGAACAGGAAGCCTACATCTTCCCTAATTCCTAATTTGTACCGCGAAAATCTTTCTTGCTGAGGAAGGAAAGTCTCAGGAGAGGACGCAGAAGGTGTTGTGCCTCTTGGAAAGGTCGCAGTGCCTGCTGCACCTCTTCCTTGGCCGATTTCGCCAGTTTCCAGAATATTTCTGAATTCTTTCCAAATCCTATCATTTTTTCTAATTTTACACCTCATGATTAGTATAAATAACCGTTTTAGAAAATATCTTCTTTTGTGGAACAGGAAGCCTACATCTTCCCTAATTCCTAATTTTACACCGATCTTCTTGAGTTTACGCCTCACATATTCTTCACGCAAGTGTCTGCCCCTTCTCTTCTCTCTTTGCATTCTAAGGCCACATGCTATTTCTTTGACGCCTACGTGCTTGATCTACTCAACCACGTAAGTCCAGATCCTTCTGAATACTTGTCTCGTTGCATCTTTCGAATATACATCGAGTCGAGCAACCACTAACAACAATTTAGTTAATATTGCTTCATAAACATGTAATTCTGAGGGTGTAAATCTCAATTTGTATTTTATGTTATGTCTTTAAATTTATGTAAGAGTTTATATCATAAACAAGCTCATAGCCGTTTTCAAAATAATTTTTTAAACCCTTTTTTGACGAATTAATAGAGAAAGACCATTGAGAAGGAATGTAAGAGTTGTTTCGCCTTTTGGAATAGTCGCGGCATATGCTGCGCCTATTCCAGAGATTGCTTAGCCTCGATTGCTCTCCTTCTTCTTCCTCGAGTACTGATTGTTTAGTCTTTCTTCTTTATTCCGTTTCTTTCTTTGTTTTCTTTATATTCTAGGTTTCAATTTACTTTCATAAAATCCATTTCGACCTAAATCCCTTGTAATTCATTATTTGCGAGTTTTCGTCACTTATTCAAACCCGGGTTTCAATGGTTCGATTTTCCCCATATCAAACCATTAAAATTCGATTTTTGTACATGTTTTAATTAGACTTATGATGTTTTTATTTATATAATTTTACAAGCCACTTCAATTACGAGTTTAATACCAATAAATATATCTAAAATCAACCAACGAACAATAACAACCTACGGGTCTGACTTTCACAGTCATAACCCAACTCAAGAACAGACGCACGATCTGATGCGTCTCTTTTGGAGGACGTAGCAGATGCTGCACCTATTCTGGGTTGGCTTCTGCTTCTGAACTCGTCTCGTTTCGACGTAGCTTGTCTAGGTCATATTAATCGACTATTATCCGTATTATCACTTTGTAGTTCGACTAATTTAATTCTTATTCTTCTTTTATTTTCTTTAAATTCATTTTTTGAGCGTATTTATGACGTAAACTCAAGAAGATCCTTTGTAATTAATTACTTATTTATTCTTGCATGATCTATTTATCTAGCAATCAACATGTAATGAATGTAATTTTCTACTTCGACCCAATTGTTCACCAAATTGTATGTTAACCGACTTAGTCTAATATTCACATGCTAGGATTAAAACAAGGATGTTGCATTGCATGCATATAATCAACAACATATCGAGTATTAATGACTTCTCTGATCATTATTATAGGTCGCTATCGAGGCGGGCGGGATTAAGTTTTCAAATAAAGAGGTTCCTAATACGTACCCTCACTCCTTACTCAGATATCTATGAGCATTCGTGTTCATTGGCATCGTGAGAGTCATTCTAGACATAGAATGCTAAGGGTAACGAATTTCTTAGTGTTCATGTCACTACTTTGTGTCTTGATATGGCATGAGGTATTCGAACGGTTCCAATTTGCCATAAAAATTGGTGGCGACTCCACAAATGTTGCCTTGTTCAAACCATTCACCGGTTTCAATTCCTTTCAAATGGGTAACGACCCATGACGTGCTTTGGTCCACCAAGGTTCCGTGGGAGAAGTGTCGTCGCCTCAAAATCACAACACGCGGGTGGCTTGGTCCACAGTTTGGTGACTCCGCTGGGGCAAATACACTTAGACTTAGTCTAATGTTACCCAGGGTGAAACTTGAACAAGGTTAGGGATAGTTTATATGAGACAGCTGTTGATTTTTATTACTTGATCTTCTTAGATCGTTTCATCTAGCCTTCGTAGGTTTATTTTTAACCAAACTCGTTTGACCAATCGTCCCGTCTGGATGGTGCAAATTCCTATTTGTTCCAAGTAGACGGATAGCGATTGATGCTAATCATACCATGATACCTACTCATGTTTGTATTAAGAGCTTTCACTACTCGAGGAAATGGAACAAGGAACCGACCTTACTCCTGTTTGGCATGAACCTCTCCAAAGACCATGGTTTGATAGCTTGGTGTGGAAACCTACCCATCTAAACCAAAACCATTCTTTAAAGCACTCAGCATACCGTCATAATGCTTGTATATATGCCTGAATCTTGTATGCTATTATCTTTTGTAAAAAAAACAAAACCATGTCAAAATTTTCAAAACCTGTTCCTTTAATCTTTCAAAATGCAAAACGTAATTTTTTTTTTTTTAAAAAAAAGGCCTAAAAAGCTCAAAATCAAACTAGATCAAGTCAAAACTCTGTTGGATTTTACAATCCATTTCCTTTCGTTTTTGGGTAATCGAGTCAAAATCCTAGGCGTCACGCCACCATTTTGAATACTCCAGTCAAAATCATTTCAAGTCAGAACACCTACAATCACACACAAATGATTGGCAGACATCACATTTCAAATATTGTCATTTAAAAAACACGTCTTTTTCACATATCACACATGACACACACGTCCATGTTAAGTCAAAAGTTTCGACTCATGAGTCTTTATTTTTTCTTTGGGTAAGTGAGAAACATGGTCGATTGTGTTTTGATTAGCCGTCGGTTTCTATCTCAATCCAAGATGGTCGTAACTAATGAAAGTCAAGGGAGCTTCCATGTTCAACCCCCTCCCAATGGTAATGGTATGGATTAAATCTTGGTTGCGCTTCTTCTTCTTCAAACTAGCCAGGATACTACTTACACCCGTCTGTAAACAATCGAAGATCGCATCGTTGCAGTAGAAGCTAGACTACTGCCTGCAGATAAGGATATTCATATTCCTAATATTCCATCGCGACAGCCTGAACCTGAAAACACCCCAAAAGTTAAACCTCCTCTTGTGCCCATCGAAGCTGAAAAGTGTCTTCGCTATCTGGAAAAGCAACTTATGTACCTCAAAGGGGACAATATCTATTGGGAAAACAGTCGAAAGTATGAGGCAGTGAATACTCAGTTGTCTACCAATTTCAATATGACTGACATTGCGAAGTTCAAGGGACACGAAAACCCTCTAAATCATATTTATGCATTCAAAGACCCATGTCTATCAAGGGCATCAAACCTGAGATATTCTTAAGGATCTTTCCTTCGTCTCTCGATACAATCCCTAAGCAATGGTTTTACTCTCTAGATCCCAAGAAGATCGCAACCTGGGACGATGTTACAATTGAATTCACCAAGAAATATGCAAATAATGCTGAAATCCAAGTCAATATGCGCACTGTAGAGGCCTTAACTCGGAATAAAAGAGAAGGTTTCACTGACTTCCTAAGTAGGTGGAGAAAGACCAGTAATCAACTTGTCGAGCATCTAGATGAAGCCACTCTTGAGGAGATGTTCGTGGAAAACTTAAAACCTATCTATGCAAAGTCCTTCGCATGAAACTGCAGAATTTAGGCCCCAGGAAGAGGCGCAACAATAGCTACGACGCTTCCTGAAGGTGCAGCAAGGGTTGCGTCATCTCTTGGGTTGGTTTCTTCCTGAGCAGAATTAGGAAATGCCGAATAGTATAAATAGAGGCCTCGGGTAAGATTTCATTCTCATAATTCTCCCTTCTATAATTTCGTAGCTTAGCATATACATCCAATAACCTTCAAAAAATAAGGTTTCACAAAATATGGACGCCTTTGAATCTCGACTCAAGGAGTGGACGAACGAATTTTCAAATGTAGAAATACATGACATGGCCGCCTTCAATATTGGATCGATCTTTAGCTTCAAGCTTTTTAAAGTGGTAAGACCCTTCTTAGATGGTTGTCTTGAGTATTTGAACCCTGAATTTCATGTTTTCGCTTTTTCGGGAGGCGAAATTTGTCCTTTTCCAGAGAAATTTGCAGCGGTAGGAGGATGGGACGTAGAAAATCTTCCATTATTTCTCCCGAGTTCCCAAGGATATAAGAATAAATTTTTGGGACCTCCTAGGATTGACCAAAGCCGAGGTAGAGCGTGTAACACCCGCAATTTTTATTTACGGTCTTAAAAATAATTTAATAATATAATTAAAGCAAAATATATTCAAATCCTATTTTTGGGTAAAAATATATATTTTGGGGTGTAATATTTATATTAATAATAATAAAGTCCATCTTAAATGTATAGTAGCATTTAGA
>VHZZ01000188.1:240255-251610 GCA_009801015.1 Silene noctiflora
ATAACGATATTTAAACCGTCATCGTGATCGCACTATTGTTGAGGACACTCACTCCAACACCTTGCACCGTGGTGGACCGGCGGGGGATCGGAACAGAAGCAATCACAGATGGAGGAGATATGACAGGACCCTCATGAGCGGGCACATATGGAGTTGGTGGTACCGCGGAGATGGAGGAGGACATTGGAGAGTACCCTTGAGCGCCCACTCGTATCTCTATGTGATGATGTTGTTAGACTTTTGTTAGATTTTCGTTTTGTGTTTCAGATATTTAAATATTTTGGATAGCACTTTTGTGATGTAATCGGCCATAAGGCCATGCTCGTGACTAGATTTTCCTGTTAAGACTTATGTGTAAATGATGGTGTTGGGGATCCAATCCCGGATCTTGCGTATTTTGTTGTTGCCTTATATTTTGCAGGGGATTGGGAGTATTCTGACTTGGCTATACTCCATCGAGTAAAAGGAATTTGACAGAGTAGCTTACCCCGTACTCGATCAAGTGGAGGCAACTCGATCGAGTAAGTTCTGCACAGGATCTGGTTACCTTCTGTTTCTTAAGTACCCGATCGAGTGAAGGCTACTCGATCGAGTTGAGGTTACTCGATCGAGTATGGTTGTCACTCGATTGAGTGCCAGTTGATCAATGCTTAGACCGCTTCCTCGTTTGACATGAGAGCTTGGGGGAATATTCCAATGCACTTTACATTGAAGCTTTGACCAATGATGATCACGTGTGGACTCGATATTTATTTATGATTTCTACTTACGACATATGTGGCACTTCCGCTTAGTGTCATTGTGAGCACGTAACTAGTTTTCTAGGTAATGTCATGTTGATTTTAAGCCATCTTCCAAGTTTCCGGTATATTTTGCAATAACTATGGTCTATCGTAAATCATCTTTAAGTTGTGACCAGTTCGGTCTTGTAAAGTTGGGGGAGAGTGTATGACTTAAATTTTCTTTTACGTTAAACCATCTTAGAAGTGAAATTCAGGGACGAAGTTCCTTTTAAGAGGGGAAGAGTAATGTCGCGCTTGAAAATGTTGCCTTTCGAGTAACTTAATTGTTGTTAGATGAGTTATGTGGAGTCATATATGTTATTATGGTAATTGCGTGTTTTAATTATGGTAATTTATGATAAAGTAGTCTTGATAATTTATGTGAGGTTATTTATAATAATTTATGTAAATGATTTATGTGGAGCTATTTATAAAAAAGTCATGTGAAGTTGTATGGACACTATTGACGGGCACTCGCACGGTTGTTATCATATGTGTGCGGGTATTCTTTTGTATGGCGCATGTTTTATTCTTTTTTATGGCACGTGTTTTATTCTTTGGTATGGCGAATGGTTGTTTGTACGTGTTTGTTTCAATGGTGTAATAGAGGTAGTGGATAATGATGGTGGTGCTTGTGGGAATAAGGGATGGAGAAGACTAGTAGGCATATTTGTGGTAGTTGGCTGGTCACGTTGATAATCATCTCGATTTTGACTCACTTTGGTTTTAGGGGAGATTTAGGGTTGAACTTCGGGGACGGAGGTCTTTTTAAGGAGGGAAGACTGTAATTCCCGTCCTTTAGGGACCCATTGACTGACCACCTTACACCTATGTTTGACCGTCGGAACCTTTTGTAGAATGAACCTTGAGGACTTAGAAGCCTTGGGAGTTCTGGGACTCGATCTAGCTGTGGCTAATTGATCGAGTAGTCTAGTTACTCGATCGAGTAGAGGTAACTCGATCAAGTATGTTGCAATCGATCGAGTAAGTGTGGTTCAGCATTATAATATATATCGCGAGATTGTAAACCCAAATCAGTTTTTCTCAAATCATTTCCCCTAAACCTAGATCGAAGACACTCCCTCACCATCACCTATTTCTCTAATCCTTCACCTTGGGAGCTATCATGGACATGGAGACTCGAGTTGTGTGGCGGTATTATCGTCGGTATGCCGGGATTAGGTAAGTCATCATCATCACCATCATCCTTGAGTTAGTAGGGTTATGGCTATTGGTAATAAGAGTATGTCCTTGTTGTTAGGTGTTATAGATGGTGGTTTCACAGTCACAGGATCGTGAAGCTAGTTGCAGATCGCTAAAGGTAGGTTTACCTATTTAGTACTATAGGATGTTATTACTTGAAATGTGTAGGTTGTTATGGCGATGTGACGATATGTGTTAGTTCTGGTTATGTTGGTATTATTCAATATTGGCATATTTATCAGTCTTATGGATGATGTTGTGATTGTATATGGTTCGCGAGGTACGCCCTCGGCTGAGTGAAGTCATTTGCGGGAATGACTTCACGCCCTTGTTCGCCCCTTGTGGTTCCCGTCACAATGGGGTGTGCACATTAATGATCATTAGGTTTACTTTCTATGGTTGAGCGGAGCTTAGGTGGTAAGGGTGCGGTTCGCACTGGTGGAGTGGGTTACTGGTCGTGACTGGTAACCTGGCAGGACGACACTTCGGTGTTAGTCAGTTGGATGGAGGTGTACTGGAGTTGGAGTTGTGCTTATGTATATTGTGCTTGATATGCTATTCTTAAGTTACTGACCTTGTGTGGTGTTGTTTGTGTCCTTGTTATTGTGTGTCTGCGGTGATCCTTCGGGTGAGTAGTTTGTCTTAGCAGGTGTTGATATGGTTTGTCTGGATATCTTGGAGGGACGCGTCTTTCACTGAATTTGGCATGAGGAGTCTCAACGTAGTTGACTAGATGTATCAGTTGTACCTTCTTTTATTAATCAGTTAAACATGTATTTATACTTTAACTGTTCTTTTATTGAAGTTATGATATACTTATCCTCGGGAAACTGAGATGCTAATGCCTATATCTGCTAGGGAAGGTCTGGCTAAGACTCATTGGTAGATGGGAGTGTTACATATTTGATATAATTTGTCTCCATGGTCGTCCAGTAGTATCCTAGATGCATGATTTTCTTTGCCATCATTGGTCCAGTCATATGAGGACCGCATTCTCCATCATGGACTTCCTCCATAACTTTATTTGCTTTTGAATGATCAAGACAAAGCAAAATGACGCCTTACGGCGTTCATTTGTACAACTCTCCCTGATTTAGGACGTATTGGGATGCCAACAACCTAATAGCTCGCCGTCCTCTCTTTTCCATATCTGGTGGACATTCACCGTTGAGTTTGTAATTAAGAATAGCCTGGTACCAAGGTTCTTCCTAATTTTCCTCGTCGTAAGTTAGGAGGTGCACATAGGCTGGTTCAGACCGTCGTCCGATGCATAATGGCATTTCTACCATGTTATCAGGTATGTTTATTAAGGATGTAAGTTTCGCAAGAGCGTCTGGAAACTGACTTTCTTCTCTTGGTAAATGTAAGTAAGTAACCTAATCGAAGAATTGGGGCACCTGGTCTATCCTGGTTTGATAGGGTTGGAGACTTTCACTTCGTATTTTCCAAGATCCAGTATTTTGATTAATGATTAAGGACGAATCCCTATGAACGCAAAGTCTCTTGAAGCCTAAAACGACTGCTTCTTACAAACCGATGAGGTAGGCCTCATATTCTGCCGCATTATTAGTTACCTCGAAGTCAATTTTGACTGAAATTGGTGTATGATCGCCTTCAGGAGAAATGAACAACACCCCTATGTCATATCCTCTTAGGCCGGAAGCTCTATAGAAGTAGAGATCCCACGACTCCATACTAGTATGTAGAATATCTTCGTCGGAAAATGGCCATGTGTCTATTACCTAGGTATCGTGCATAGAACTATCTGCAAAGAATTTAGCCACTGCCCATCCCTTAATGACCTTTAAAGGTACGTATTTGAGGTCGAACTCAGAAAGTATCAAGGTCCATCTTGCTAGCCAGGCATTTTGGACTGGTTTCTCGAATATGTATTTAATAAGGTCAATTTTGGAGTAAACCATGGCGGAATAGCTGAGCATGTAATGACGCAGCTTTTTTGTTGCCCACACAAGATCGAGGCAGGTCTTTTCGAGAGGTGTTTATTTAGTTTCGTACTCCAAGAACTTCTTACTAAGGTAGTAGATAGCTCTTTCTTATTTCCCTACTGTCTGATCGAGCATGGCTCTCATAGCTATTTCCGTGACTGTAAGGGTAGAGAGACAAACGTTGGTCTTTCTGTGGTGGCATAAGAATAGGTGGTTTAGCCAAAATCACTTTATTTCTTTTGAACGCCCTCTAACAATCATCGTCCCACATGGTGTGGTCCGTTTTCTTGAGCTTTTTGAATATCGGTTAACAGATCATAGTGAGCTTGGAAATAAAACGGCTTATGTACTGGACCTTACCCAAAAAACCTCTTACTTCTTTCTCTGTCTGCTGCTATGGCATTTCGACTAGAGATTTGATCTTGGCTGGATCAATCTCAATTCCCCTTTGACTGACTACGTATCCTAGCAATTTTCCAGATGTTACCCCAAATTCGCATTTCTGAGGGTTGAGTCTCATATTGTACTTGCGCACCCTAAGAAAGAACTTGCGAAGATTGGCTATGTGACCCTGCTTATCCTTGGATTTGACGATCATGTCATCGACATATACCTCTACTTCTTTGTGCATCATATTGTGCAACAAGGTTGTTGCGGTACGTTGGTATGTAGCTCTAGCATTGATTAGTCCAAACGGCATGACGATATAGCAATAGGTACCCCATTGGGTGACAAATGTTGTCTTTTTCACGTCTTCTTTAGCCATTTTGAATTGATTGTAGCCTGCGTACCCATCCATAAAAGACAGAAGCGCGTCATCAGCTGTATTATCTACCAATATGTCGATGTGTGGTAATGAAAAGTCATCTTTTGGGCTAGCTTAATTTAGGTCCCTGAAATGAACACAAACCCGGATTCTGCCATCCTTTTTGGGTGGGGACTATGTTAGCCACCCAGTCAGAATACTCGGAAACTTTGATGAACCCGGCTTTGAATTGCTTGTCTACTTCTTCCTTGATCTTAAGAGCTCACTCTGTCCTCATTCTGCGGAGCTTCTGTTGCACTAGTTTGAAACCTAGTTTAATTGGGATTCGGTGTTCTACAATATCCCGGTAAGGTATTTGTAAGACCAAGCGAAAAACGTCCTTGAATTCGTGGAGGAGGTCGATGAAATGAGCCCTTTCGATTGAGTCTAGGGTATTCCCTATCCTAAGTTCTTTGGGTTCTAGGTCTGTTCCTACGTTGATAGGTTCAGTGTTTTATATAAATGGTGCCCCATGTCCCTCTTCTAGTATTTCTTTGATTATGTAAGGAGGTAATTCGATTGAGTCTGGGTCAGGATCATCGTCAGTATCGTCATAAACAGATGCAATCAAAATAACACGAGGAATAAGCATAATCTGATTTATTCATATTAAAATTTGAAAATAGTTGAAACAAAGACGCCATCTGAGCATTGGTCAATGGCGAAACAAGAATCGTTGATGGTACATGTTCCCAACTACTATTACTACTACTAGTAACTAAACTAGTAGAAACTAAACTAAGAGAAATGATGGGGAAAGGGAGTGACAACATGAGAAGACTCCCTAACAACTTCTATAGACTTGAACTCGGACTCCGACTATGACTCTGAATTAGACTCGAACTCGTCATCATCTGGCTCTTATGTTAACATCTCTCCTTCGCCAGTCGTGAGCTTGAAGAGCCTCGCTTGATTTTTTTCCATTTGATTGGCTATCTACATCTTGTCTGCTTCTTTGGTGGATCTGCATCGGTAATGAGAGTTGTAGGGTCGAAATGGTCATCCCGTAATATCTTGGTAATAATATCATCTTGCGCTGCCCATACGAATTGATCTTCCCCAAATAGAAGGCTAACAGCTTGCTCGTCGAGATACGGTGTTGGCTGAGCTTTGACGGTAGGAACCGTTTCTTGAGGAATGAAGTAACAGTCAAGGAATACTTCAAACTCCGGCTAGCTTTATGCCTTCACATACCCATGGTGCAGGAAACCGATGAAAGATTCATGATCTCCTTCTTTGACAAAATACCCATTTAGCGTAGGGTGATATGGTCGCATTTAGATACCTTAATGCTTTAGATTGTTAGCTTTAGCTAGCATTTTGAAGACTTCTTCTTTCGTCGGTTTATACCCTAACCTAAAGGGGATATTCTGAGAAAGACCTACTTTAAGTGGTGGGAAAGTGCTTTTTCCAATGGCGTTTAATGGCATCCCTGGGAAGTATCGCTGGGACTTGAGTATGTGGTTGAACAATATATTGGAGTGTGGATTGAAGTACAATGGAGCAAGTTCTCTCTCTATGAGGTTGATAATTTGGATTCCACCGAGTTCATGGTCTGGATTTGAAGTGATTTGATTATTGGACCTTTTCTCGATCACTACTTTAATTGGAGACGAAGTGATCGTCACTACTTGACCATCCAAAGGGGTCTTAATTTTATGGTGAAGTGTGGATGTCACAGCTTTGGAAGCGTAGATCCATGGTCTTCCCAAAAGTATGTTGAATTACGCTTCAATGTCCACTATTTGAAAATTCACTTTTCTTTCGATGGGCCTAGTCGCCACGGTAAAGTTGACGAGACCTACTACTTTACGGCATGTTCCATCATATGTGACAAGGGTAAAGTCTTATCACCTTAATCAAAGTAATCCTAAAATACTACTAACAAATAGCAAGCGGTAAGTAGGTATCGTATCCACATGGAGGCGGTAATTATCTTGTTTATTGTTAATTAAGTTCGTCTTAAAGTAACAATTTCTTGAAGGTTGGTTTTGTTTAACTAAAAGTAATTACAATAAAGTAAAGGCGAATTCAATAATATTAAAGAGTCTAGGGATCAGGTTCACTAGGTTACTTATCCGGGGGTAATGATTTAACTAATTAATTGGGCATTTATGTTGTTTAAGGTAATATGATTGGTCAATTCTAATATGTCCTTTAGATCAAAACTTAAAATGTAGTCACTATCATTAAGCTAGTCTATTCAATTGGTGCAGTCTTTACTATTCTTAACCCAGTCGGTGAAAATCCTAGTTGGCAAGAATTAACTAGATTTAAGACAACAACTGAAAAACAACCAAAAGCAATTTAACAATCAATTCATTAAGATGAACCCCCTTCTAACAACCTAGATCCCTTTTCACCCAAAATTATGAAATTAGCTACTCATACTAATAATAATAACAACAAGATGATGAATGGGAAGCATAATTAAAAGCATGAAAAGATGAATAAGAAAGCAATTATAAAACTAGAACTTGAATTAACAATAAATGAGGAATGATTAACAAAGTACCGTAAATTAAAGGTGTAGATTTGGAAGAACAACAATAGCTAAACTAATCTAAGAGTTTCCCATGAGTTTTTATGTAAAATAAGGCGTAACCTAATAAAGAGGCATGAGCTTCCTATTTATATTACAAATAAACCGACTTAAGGAAAGTTCCGGAAAAGTCTTCAGCGAAGTGGATCCTCGATCAAGTTAAGCATACTCGATCGAGGATAGCATACTTGATCGAGGTCATCACTACTCGATCGAGGAACTTGTCTCAACTACATCGCTTCGTGATTTCTTCTCTTATTTCCTCCTTGATTTCCGTGCTATCTTCCTCGTACTCCGTCTTGCCGACTCCGCGGTGCTCCACTTTACTCATTTGTTCCACAAATGCACTCATCCTGCATTAAAACACCAAATGGCAGAAGTATCAACATTCTAACATATACGGCATATAAATGACATACTATAGGACAAAACTGTCTCAAAAGTAACTAAGGGGAGACATAAATGTATATATAAATATGACTCATCAAACTCCCCCAAATCATCTCTTTGCTTGCCCTCAAGCAAAACACTAACATAATCCAAAAGGCAAACATACAAATGGTGAATGAATAACTTATAGATAATGTTAATTCACATACAAATCCCAAGCTATCCATATCTATAACAAAGCAATGACCAAATTGCACCAATAAAACAAATTTAAAGGCACGGGTAATAGGAAATGTAGCTCAAGTCTCGAGATGTTACATGATACTGAAGTATAGACAATAACTAAATACCTTTCGATCTTGTCAGACAAATTAGTTGGATTCTCGCGGAATTACTCATGCACTCATAAGTATATGTAAGGGTGAGTTATATGTAAAGATAAAAGAAATAAAAACACTCACTCGACTTATGAAATATGCACGCAATCTAATGTGATAAAAATTTCTCCAACTAATACGCATCCACATCATAGACAAAAGTACATGTATCAACGACAATAAAGTGGCCAATGGGTATGTGAGGCTAAGACGGTAGTCGCAGCTACACTTGCTAACCAAGACCAATTCTACAACATTAAGCATAAATTAACACCCTCTAGAGAAATTATCTCAACTTTACAACATATGAGAGATAACAAACTACTTTTCAAATATGCATTAGACTCTAGCAACCATCTTTTTTTATCCCTTAACAAAACCAAATGAAGCAACTCTTTTTTTGTTTTTCTTTGTTTTTCTTTCTTCTTTTCTTTCTTTTTTCAGATTTTTTTTCTCTCTTTTTTTCTTCTTTCCTTTCTTTGCTTCATATTTTTTTTTCTTTTTCCAACATAAGATAGATAACATAATTGCTAACAAAACTTGCTACACCCACAAGGCAAATTATCATCCCATCTCAACCATATTAGCTAAGTAGACATGACAAACAAGCAACTACGACTGTCCCGATAAGGTAGTTAATTTCTAAGATTGTAGCTATTAAATGAGATATAAAACTGCTACAAAGGTTCAAACTGGCTAAACAAAAGGTAATGTAAGACTTATTTGAAAGGTAAGAACCATCTTTCCTCATCTACTTAGTCATTTGAACGCATATAAGTATCAAGAAAATAATGTCACACTTATGCAGTTTGATATTACATATTCCACAAGGAGAAACTACACTCAAGCCTAATTAACAATGAGACCAGTATAAAAATGTTCCTGGCCTAGGAAGCTCTATAGACTTCAGAATTTAAGTAGTTTAGCAACATAAGTTTGTCAAATCTAATTTGCATAAGGCATGTCAAAAACGGTCAAGACCTGAGTTATGAGCTTTGTTTTCATAAATAACGGGTCAAAACGATGTATATGGATAACTAAATTGGGATTCAAATGCAAAAACAATGCAAATTAGCATCATTGTTATACAATTCACCAAAACTAAACGAATAAAAGGAACAATATATTTTTGAATTTTTGAATTATTTTTTTTGGATTTTTGATTTTAAAAGCACATAACAGAAAATAAACACACAACTTAAATAAACTCTTCCCCCAAAATTAAATGCCACATTATCCTCAATGTGACTCTAACAACAAGCAATCACACAAAACCAGCCTATAAGACAATACTAACTAGAGAAAAGGGGGACAAAAATAATAAATAAGGATAATACAATAAAAGAAAATACAAAGAAAGATAGTACCAGCTATAGATATAGCCGACTCCCCAAAACTAGCTGCAAAATAGGGGATGTAGTGACCGGTTGCAGGTCTCGAACGACCGTCTTTCTTCTGCTCAAAAAGCTCAATTGTCCACATGAACACAATCAAAACAACATAATGCCCTCAAAATTAAATCGAAAAGTTGCGCATGTGCTACACAAAGGCATAATTAGCACCAATATATAAGAGAGGCATAGAAAAATAACAATAAGTCAGAAGGCCTCATCAAACTATCCTCTAGACTAGGAAGGTGAAGAAATAAAAGTCAAGTAAAAGGCAGACAAGATGATTCACTGCCTTTCAAGTTAGTATCAAAGGGAAAACAATACATCACCTCAACCTTTCGAGGAGTAGTCACTAGCTCATATCCATATATCTCATCTTCTAAGGCATCGAGCTCAGCTCCTGTAGATACATCGTTTCTGCACCCTTCGCCAAACACCCAATGATGATTGGACCGCATGTTTAATACGCGAAGCGTTACTAAGACATTCCATTAATTCGTCGTCAAATGATTGCCTAAATAGTCGTTTTAACTCCTTCATTGCCATTTACGCGCCGATACGGTCGTTTTGGCAGTAATTAAAGTACATTTGGAGTCCGGGTCAAAAACCGTCTTCATTTTCAAAAACCATCATCATTTTATCAAAAACCGTCTCAAATCTGAGTTGGGATATTTTTAAGAATCCTAAAATATCTCAAATATTCTTAAGATTTTGAAA
The DNA here is from genome assembly GCA_009801015.1 of Silene noctiflora. Lineage (NCBI taxonomy): Eukaryota > Viridiplantae > Streptophyta > Magnoliopsida > Caryophyllales > Caryophyllaceae > Silene > Silene noctiflora. The sequence continues at coordinate 250,409 of VHZZ01000188.1, forward strand.
GTATCTTATTTTGACGAAATAAGGAAAAAAATCCTTTCCAAATTCTTAAAACACGGAAATCTCCGCTGCTGAAGGAGAAACACCTCCAGGAGAGGGCGCACAACCTGCTACGCCTCTTCTTGGGTTTGTTTCCAATAGCGTCCAGATCTTCCTGGATTCTTTCCGTATTTTAATCTTTCCATAACTCTCACCTCGTGATTAGTATAAATAGAGGTCTCCGCCTCACATATTCTTCACGTGAGTGTCCGCCCCTTCTCTTCTCTCTTTGCATTCTAAGACCACATGCTATTGCTACAACGCCTACGTGCTTGAGCGTTCTCGACCACGAAAGCCTAGATCATTCTAGGTACCAGTCACGTTTTGCATTAACCTACCAATTTGACCACTACACCTTAATCAATCAATTTAATCAATCAATTTGTTTTCTAAAATCCTTTTTAAGGGCATCTTCGTTACATTGTCGAATTAAGTCGTTTTTTGCTTCTCAAACATGTAATTCTGAGGGTGTAAATACCATTTGTATTTTATTTACGTATTTAATCTTATGTAAGAGTCTATGCCATAAACATGCTTTCAAAACAACGAGTTTTCAAACCTTTTTGACGAATCAGCAGGGAAAGACTGTGTCGACAAGAAACGAAATAGCAGTTGCGTCTTCTAGAATAGTCGCAGCATCTGTTGCGCCTCTTCCAGAAGCTGCTTATCTGTCGCTGCTCTTCTTCTTTTTCCTCGAGTACTAACTGTTTTGTCCTTTTCCGTTTTAATTCGTTTTCTTTCATAAAAATTCAATTTCCAAGTTATTTTAATTGTTTCTTCAACTTAAATCCCTCATAATCAATATTTGCGGGTTTTTGTCATTTATTCTACTCGGATTTTCAATAGTTCGATTTTTCCGTATCAAATCATTAAAATTCGACTTTGATACATGTTTTCTGCTTTACCATGATTTCTTATTCATGTTCAACCCGATTACAACACTTCGATTCGACTTCAATATTAATAATATGTTTAAACTACCCCACCAACTGCCCATGGCCCAGTAATAGACCTAGCTAACCTTTTGAAGTTGCCCCATAAAGGCTCCCTCTCACTCACTCCATTGAAAGAATACACAATGGTGTAATGAAATTGAGCTCTAGTAATTTTATCCAGAATCTGCATATGCACATACTGAGCATAATATTCTAAAAAATGTATATCCA
>VHZZ01000188.1:259020-272220 GCA_009801015.1 Silene noctiflora
TTTAATTAGTATTATTTAAGTGTTAAATAATTGTATTAAATTAAATTAATATTTATTTATATAAGATAATTAAATATAAGTCTTATAAGCATTTGTAGGACAAATGTCGGAAACCGAAATGGAACAAATGGACTATATGTTGTGTGTGACACATATATGTAGTGCCAACAACCCACTACTTTTTTGTTGGGGTTCATTTGTTTACATTTGGTTTCCTATATATACCCCACTATTCACACACATTGTATGGGTTGAATTTTTAAGGGGAAAAAAACACTTATTTCCCTTAGTGTGACCGGTTGAAACAAGAGCAAAGGACAACACTTTTCTTCATCTTTTTCATCCAATATTTGATCAAACTTGTTGATCAAAAACCTCATCAAATTTCACATAAAAATAATATTGATTATTTAATATTATTAGTGTAATAATATTACATATATTATACAAAACTTTCTACAAAATTATCTAGTTAATAATTTGTAGGAAATTTGGGATTAGTCTTGGGTGTTTATCAAGAGGAGGTACTCTACTTTTTGTACTAGGAGGATCATCCAACCTCTGTATATATTCCATAAAAACAACAAATTTATTGTTGTTTTTATAGCCATTTCACCAATGTGAGGAATTTCTATCTTATTTCATTTTTATTTGTATTTTTATTTGCATGCATGTATTTTTAAGACCATTAAATTAAATTAACTAGTAATTTAATATGTCATTAGATGGGTCTAATGAGGATCTTAAAAAGCTCTAGCAAGGTCGGCGGTCCTCTCCGCCTCGGTAGGCTCCCTAAACATCGTTCGCGGTGGATCGACGGGAACAGTAAAGGTTTCACGAACACACTGCCTAGCCAAACGCTCGCCCAAGTAACAAAAGGGACCCATGGGCATCAGAAGGAGAAGTCTACTAGAGATCCTAGGTCTAAGTACCTCCGCCACAAAGGCTGGCACTCCGGTGTAGTCCTCCCAGGGCCTCGGCACCCACTGAAGTCATATTTCAAGGGTCAAGTAGCCGAAATCAAAATGAAAATAAGCAGCAAACAAAGACTAGAAGGAATGCTTTCAACGTCAAGCTGCAAAGCGTTGACACCCTTTCTATAGGTGTCGTAAGAGGAACGCTAGCTCTTCTGTATACAGATGATCCAGTCCCTCACGACAGGGTATTTCCTAGGCACATCAGCCGCCCTCGTGGGCGCAAAACCAGGAAAGTACGAGTAGATCCAGGCCTAAATAAATAAATAAGGTTTCCAATGATCATTCATTCGCCAAGAAATGTGAATAACCATTTATTTACATATCATTTACTTACATTCATTAAAGTTTACATGTCAAGTAATCATTTACTTATCTACAGTGCTCGTACTCCTATTTATATGCGAATCAAAGATAAAAAAATACAAGATAAAAGGAAGGTTAATACCTCTAAGACAAGTCCTGGACCAACGGTAGCAGGCGACGTCCCTCTCTCCAGCAACTCGGGACATACCATGGCCCTCATGTAACGAGTGAGGACCGCAAAGCTATGAGTGACCCAGTCCAAACGACCTAGGTCACCCAAGTAAGCAAGGTAGGGAAGAAACTTCATTGACAACCTCTCTTCCTTGTCTCCGAAGTATATCGAAGACAAAAACCACCAAAGCCACAAGCGAACTCGCTGCTCGGCCGTACACGATGGAGGAGTCACCCAACTCCCTCTCTCAGTCAGTTGTACTCGAGGAAGAGACTTCCCATCAAAATACTCCTTGACGTAAGAACTCGAAACTAGACCGGGTACCCTAGCCGTGGCCTTAGATAAAGACCAACCCACCAGCCTCCTGTCCTCATCCGAGTTAGCTCTCATGGCCGTCTCGGGCCACACCATCGGCTCATCTCCGCAAGACAAACCAGATGCCGAAATCCTCCAAGGTTACCCCGATCTCACTAAACGGCATGTGAAAGGTCCAGGTCATGTCTCATAAACGATCCAGGAATGCCCGGATCAGACACATGTTGGCATAGGTCCTCCTCGCTCGAATCTCGCGCCAAGCCCGTACCAAAGCTCCAAAGGCACCCCCGTCAAGGATGCATCTCTCCTCCTCCATCAATCTCTCATAGGCCTCCATCATTGTCGTATAACCTAAAAACGACCTTATATTGCCAGCCTCCTACAAATTCAAACGTATTTTGATTAATCGATCATGTTTCAAGAAAAAAAAAATGCAAAATTAGAAAATTTGAAGCTCACCGCGCGGTACGACAGATGACTCTCCGCGGCCCAAATGATATGTCGATCATCCCATTTGTAAGCCCACTCAGGTGTCCGAGCCTTCTAAAGGCCACCCCTCATAGTAATTGCTCTCCTAGGCAACTCCACCTCTACGTCCTCCTGGACCCCGTGTCTGCCACAAGGGCCGAAGAAGGGTCAAATTCAACGTCCATGAAGTCTCGTCCAGACGTCAAAGGCATATCCTCTGCAAAATTCAAACATTTCAAACCATTTCAAGACCATTTCAAGTCATTTTGAGCCATTTTCAGGCCTTTTTCGGGCCATTTTCAGACAAATTCAAGATTATGTCTTAGCAAATGAACCATCAAGTTTATATTACGTTCATACGTGTTCTAAAAATGCCTCATGGCAACGGTGATTCGAAATTTCGGCAGCAAGTTTATCCATAATCCAAGGATTCCAAAACATCAAGTTTCATCGATTTCCGACTAGTATAAGACCATTTTCGAGCAATTTAAGTGATTTTAGCCTAAAATCGTTACATTTTGTTCCCATTTCCTCTACACTTGATGAAAATTCAAAATAAACACATGTTTATGCTCCTAGCATGGTCTACTACGCATTTCTAATGTCAATTTCATGAGACAAATGCATTTGAGGCAAAAGCCCCAAAATTTTCGAAAATTTCGGGTACATAAACCCTAATTGCAAACGAAAGTCAAGCTCCAAATTCAATTAAAGCAAAAGACAGAATGCATACCTGGATTATTCATAATTTGGGGCAAGTTTTAATCGATTTATGTTTATGATTGATGAAGATTTTGAGTTGTTTTTTGTTTTTTTATAAACGAAAATGTCGAATGAAATGAACTCTGTGTCGAGTTCACTCCAGATTTATCAGACCTGGACGGGCTCGGGAAGAAATGCAGCACCTGCTGCGCCCTTTCCTGGGATCGCAGCTCATGCTACGCCCTTTCCCTGCTGGTTTTCTCGCTTTCAAGTCCTTACGAGTTCGTTACTCGAGGGTCATACCCTTTATCCGTTATTCGAAATGTTTCTTTACGCGTTTCGAGGTATTTTTCATAAACTACCTTCTACGGACATATTTTCTCGTCAAAAGATCAAATTTACTCCCCAACAGATTACACATTTTCCTTTCTCAGCAGTTTCCACTGGCATCTTCCTAACCTATTTTATCGAGTTCTTCTCACACCGGGTAAAACTGAAATCCCACTATCCTACATCGGGTAAAAATTACATCCCACTATCAAAATCCTACACCAGGTAAAACAGACATCCCATTATCTACATTTTTATCCCGGGTAATACCGACATCCTATTATCAACATCCTATCTATATTCTACTATTCCCATGAAGTTTCAGAATTCGCCCTTCAGAAGGTTTCGGGTATGATTTCTTCTTATGGTTGGCGAGCCTCCTCGCGTAGTCTATTGGACTTTAAATGACCCTCCCTAGAAATCGACAGACTCTAAAATGTTCCCGACGATAGGTCATTGGTTCAGTCCCCTTGAACCGCCTCGGATCGCCATAGTCTTCAGGTTATAATCTCCAATAGACCTGAGGACTATACATTGACTTTGGCCATGTCCAAGTCTTAGTAAAAGTGGGGGCTTTGTAGATACCTCGTTTCTGCACCCTTCGCCAGCAAACACCCGATGATGATTGGACCGCATGTTTAATACGCGAAGCGTTACTATGGCATTCCATTAATTCAACATCAAACGATTGCCTAAATAGTCGTGTCAACCCCTTCATTGCCATCTACGTGCCGATACGGTCGTTTTGGTAGTAATTAGAGTACATTTTGAGTCCGGGTCAAAAACCGTTTTCATTTTCAGAAACCTCATTTTCTCAAAAACCGTCTCAAATCTGAGTTGGGATATTTTTAAGAATCCTAAAATATCTCAAATATTCTTAAGATTTTGAAAATATCTTATTTTGACGAAATAAGGAAAACAAATCCTTTCCAAATTCTGAAAACGCGGAAATTTTAGCTGCTTAAGGAGAAACACCTCCAGGAAAGGGCGCAAAACCTGCTGCACCTCTTCTGGGGTTTGTTTCTAGCAGCGTCCAGATCTTCCTGGATTATTTCCGTATTTTTATGTTTCCAAACCTCTCACCTCGTGATTAGTATAAATAGAGGCCTCCGTCTCACATATTCTGCACGCGAGTGTTCGCCCCTTATCTTCTCTCTTTGCATTCTGAGACCACATGCTATTGCTACGACGCCTACGTGCTTGAGCATTCTCGACCACGTAAGCCTAGATCAGTCTAGGTACCAGTCATGTTTTGCATTGACCTACCAATTTGACCACTACACCTTAATCAATCAATTTAATCAATCAATTTGTTATCTAAAATCCTTTTTTAAGGGCATCTTCGTTACATTGTCGAATTAAGTCGTTTTTTGCTTCGCAAACATGTATGTCTGAGGGTGTAAATCTCATTTGTATTTTATTTACATATTTAATCTTATGTAAGAGTCTATGCCGTAAACATGCTTTCAAAACCACGAGTTTTCAAACCTTGTTGACGAATCAGCAAGGAAAGATTGTCGAGAAGAAACGCAACAGCAGTTGCGCCTTCTGGAATAGTAGCAGTCTCTGCTGTGCCTCTTCTAGGGGCTGGTTATCTGCTGCTACTCTTCTTCTTCTCCCTCGAGTACTAACTGTTTCGTCCTTTTCCGTTTTAATTCGTTTTCTTTCATAAAATTTCAATTTCCCAGTTATTTTAATTGTTTCTTCGACTTAAATCCCTCATAATCAATATTTGCGGGTTTTTGTCATTTACTCAACCCGGATTTTCAATGGTTCGATTTTTTCCGTATCAAATCATTAAAATTCGACTTTGATACATGTTTTCTGCTTTATAACGATTTCTTATTCATGTTCAACCTGATTAAAACACTTCGATCTGATTTCAATATTAATAATATGTTTAAACTAACCAATGAACGATAACAACACGCGAGTATGACTTTCACAGTCAGAATCCAACTCGAGAACAGTCGCACAAAGTGACGCGCCTCTTCCAGAGCGTGCAACACGTGCTGCGCGTATTCCGGGCTAGCTTCTGCCTCTGAACTTGTCTCGTTCTGACGTAGTTTTCTAATTATTTTATAATCAACAATTATCCGTATTATCACTATTTGACGTGTTTATTTCTTTTATATCTTTTATTTTATTTTCCTTTTAAGGTGTATTTACGGCATGGATTCATTTATCCTTTTGCAATTTTATTTCCTTTAATTTATTTCATGATTTATTTATGTGGCTTATTCACATATAAATGTATGTAAGTATTAACTTTGACCTAATTACTTGTTAAATTTATATGTTAACCGACTTAGTTTAATTCACATGTTAGGATTAATCAATTACTTGTTGCATTGCATGTGTATAACTAATGACATAACGAGTATGAATGACAATTCCCTGATCATTAGTAGAGGCCGCTATCGAGGCGGGCGGGATTAGGTGTTCTATTATGAGCTTCTTAATACGTACCCTCACCCCTTACTCAGATATCTGTGAAAAGTAGTTTTCATTGGCATCGCGAGAGTCATTCTAGACATGGAATACTAAGGGTGATGAATTTCTTAGTGTTATGTCATTACTTTGTGTCTTGACATGATACGAAGTATTCGAACGGATCCAATTATCCTCAAAAATTGGCGGCGACTCCACAAATGTAGGCTTGTTCAAACCATTCACCGATTTCTTACCTTACAAATCGGTAACGTCCCATGACGTGCTTTGTCAACACAAAGCTCCGTGGGAGAAGTACCGCCGCCTCAAACACTACCAACGTGCGAGTGCGCGCGGCGCGGGTGGCCCATGTCCACACTTCCCAATCTCCACTTTCATCATGGTTGTAAACCGATTCGGGGGAAGGCTCGTCACCATAGATCAACCTTTCGATCTCATCAAACTTCTCACGCGAAGTGTGTGACCCATCACTAGCATTAGGTTCCACATCGACCTAAATAGGATCCTTAATGCAACATAAAGCAAGACATTCATCAAAAGTAGGATCAATAACATTAATCACATTACAAGTGGCTTGTAACTCGGGATTGCTGCTCCCATTATCAAGAGTAAAATTGATCTTATCATCCCCAACTGTTAGTGTAAGACTCTCATTCTTAACATCAATGACCGCCCCTGCGATGTGTAGGAATGGTCTTCCTCCCTGCGATGTGTAGGAATGGTCTTCCTAGAAAATAGGAACTCTAGAGTCTTCCGCTATATCTATTACAAAAAAGGTAACTGGGATAAAGAATTTTCCAACTCAGACTAGCACATCTTCTAATACACCCATAGTACTCCTAAAGGACCTGTCAGCCAAGTTTGTTAGGATCGGGATTCTACTTTGAATCGATGGGGAGGGTAGGATCGAATCGGTAGAACCGGATCGTAGAATCGCAAGATTCTACAAACTCAATAAATATAATCTTTTATTTGGTAAAATATATAATTGAAGATCAAAACACTTATTTATTCATAAAATATTGGTAATTAATGGTTTTAGTTGTATGAACATGTTTCTACAACTTACACGAAATTTTGGTTTTACGGTGTCATTATATATTAATATATATTAATATTTTTATTATGAAATGGGATCGTAGGATCTTAAAATCGTATGATCGTGTTATGATCCCATCTCTAGAAATTTTCAAATTAATAGGATCGTAAGATTCTACAACCTTAATAGAATCGTAGAATCCAGGATCGGTCAAGCATTTTCGTATAGTAAAATCGTAGAATCGTTGGATCGAATCGCGATTCTGACAACAATGCTGTCAGCCATCTGTAGGGTCATATTTATAACTTTAAGTTGACCTGTATTGAGTTGTTTGCATACTTTATATGGCATGACACTAACATTTTCACCTAAGTCACATAGAGCATTATCGACATTTAAACATCCAATAATGCAAGGAATAGAAAAACTCTCTAGATCTTTAAGCTTAGGTGGTGATCGAGATTGTAACACAGCACTACATTCTTCAGTGAATGCAATCGTCTCCATGTCATTGAAATATCGCTTCTTTGTCAATATTTCCTTCAAAAACACTGCATAAGCCGGCACCTGAGTGACCAACTCAGTAAATGGTACACTCACTTGTAAGTTCTTTACAACTTCCATAAACCTACCAAACTGTTGATCTAGCTTGGTCTTCTGCTGTTTATGCTGAAAGAGAAGTGCAATTCTAATGGGCTCGATTTCTTTCATCTTTTTCGAAGTGTTTGAATCACCGTCATCAGGTATGGGGGTCCCTCGATCGAGTTTAGGAGTGCCTCGATCGAGTCTTGGCTGTGCTCAATCGAGTTTTGGGCTACCTCGATCAAGTGACTTATTTTGTCGAGACGGTGCAGTCTGAGCAGCGCTTCCTCGATCAAGGATCTCTATACTCCATCTAGGAACCTGCAGATTTTTAGCCTTTTTCTCACTTTTCTTCGTATTACGAGATATATCAATATTATCTTCGTCACTTAGCTCCAACTTACCCAATCCTTTAGAATGCATATAAAGTGACTCATCTTTATCGGTGGGCATCATTGGACCTTGATAAGAAGTATCTCTCCTCAAGTAAATTGCATTAACATGCTCATGATATCGTTTACCTTGACGAGGAAGATTACCAGGTTGCCTAGAAGGATTTTGGACCGCTAACTGAGCAACCTGTGTGTCCAACATCTTATTATGAGCTATAAGTTCAGAAATTTGAGTTGTTTGCTTCGTTGAATCATCAAACTTTGTTGCAACATAGCTTTCATCTCTGCAATATCATTACTTGGAGATGGTGAAGGTGGTTGTAGCTGTTGAAATTATTGATGATTAAAGCTTTGACCTCCTTGGTTCTGCCTAACAAAATTACCTTGTGACTAAATTCCACGAATCTGGGAAATGACATAGGCATTGTTCTGCGGTGGGGTAGGATTGAGAAAATTCTGACTCCTCTCGGTGAAGAAATTAGAATAAGGAGTACCTTACTTGAAAGACTGGAAAGCATGTAATTGTACTATCGTACTCATACACCGTGTTACATTATGACCCTCAATTCCATATCGTTCACAAGGCATCTCTTGCTAAACTATAGCATGAACCGTCTGTTGCTGGCCCAAGGACTAAGATGTCTTCAATTCGGCAATTTGAGCAGTCAATGCCTCCAACTGAGCTGCAAATGCACTATCTGAACCACCCCATCTTCTACTACCTTTGGGGTTACCATACTCAACAGTGTGAGTATCTATCTCATCAATTAACTTCCAGGAATTATCATCGTTAGTATTGTTCTGGAATCTCCCAATGGCAGAAGAATCAAGGAAAGCTCTATGATTATCATACAACCATGATGTGGGATAAAATGGACAAGTCCTTTGAAGCGAATCCATGCCTCATTTAGGTCTTCATTAGGCCCTTGCTTGAAACTTGTAATTTGGCTTCTCAGAGCATTAGTCTTTTGCGGTGGGAAATACCTCTTGTAGAATGCAAGAGCTAGAGAATTCCAGTCGGTAATAACATGAGCTTCCATATCTAAATCTCGTAGCCACTCTACAGCACCATCTTGTAGGGAGAAAGGAAAGATCACCTGCTTTACTTGATCCTGAGTTACCCCATTATTGAGGGGGATAGAGCATCAATAATCACTGAACTTCTCCATGTGCTTTGCAGGTTCCTCTCCAGCCCCTCCTCCAAACATATTTCGCTCCACCAAGTTGATGTAGGATGGGCGAATTTCAAAAGTGGCTTTATCAGTAGTAGGGATCTTGAATCCTTTTGGGATGAAAGCTAGAGTGGGCTCAGAATGACTGGCTAGAGTAGGAATTTTGGCTAATGCAGAAACTGGAACAAAAGTGTCAGAAAATAGGCTGTCCTCTTCGAAGGACGGATTTCCTAAAGATGTAGAGTTCTCGGTGTCAGCATCAAGGGTACTCAAGTCTTCCACTTGACTATTTTCTCTCTGACAATCCATCTATCGCGAAAAGTCTTCTCTGGTTCGGGATCAAAAGATACAATCTCCGACCTGTTAGACCTAGGCATACACGAAATTAACAAGAAAAATATAAAAACTATCTCAGTAAACTAAGGTTCCCTTAAACGAAAGACAAACTAAGGAAAAACAAACAAAAAATAGTTGCCTCCCCGGCAATGGCAGCAAATTTGACAAGGCTAAAGTCGTATCACCTTAATCAAAGTAATCCTAAAATACTACTAGAAAATAGGTAGCGGTAAGTTAGGGTATCGTATCCACAGGGAGGCGGTAATTATCTAGATTATTTTTAATTAAGTCCGTCTTAAAGTAACAATTTCTTGAAGGTTTAGTTTGTTTAACTAAAATTAATTCCAATAAAGTAAAGGTGAATTAAATAATATTAAAGAGACTATGGATCGAGTTCACTAGGTCAATTATCCGGGGGTGATAATTTAACTAATTAATTGAGGATTTATGTTGTTTAAGGTCATATGATTGGTCAATTCTAATATGCCCTTTATATCTAAACTTAACATGTGGTCGCTATCATTAAGCTAGTCTATTCAATTGTCACAGTCTTTACTAGTCTTAACCCAGTCGGTGAAAATCCTAGTTTGCAAGACTAATTAACTAATCCGGCCCAATAATTAATTAACTATATTTAAAACAACAATTGAACAACAACTAAAAGCAATTTAACAATCAATTCATTAAGATAAACCCCCCTTCTAACAACCTAGATCCCTTTTCACCCTAGATTATGAAATTAGCTACTCATACTAATAATAATAACAATAAGAAGAATGGAAAGCATAATTAAAAGCATGAAAAAGATGAATAAGAAATCAATTATAAAACTAGAACTTGAATTAACAATAAATTAGGAAAGATTAACAAAGTACCGTAAATTAAAGGTGTAGATCTGGAAGAACAACAATAGCTAAAGTAATCTAAGAGTTTCCTATGAGTTTTTATGTAAAATAAGGCGTAACCTAATAAAGAGGCACGAGCTTCCTATTTATATTACAAATAAACCGACTTAAGGAAAGCTTCAGAAAAGTCCTTAGCGAAGTGGATCCTCGATCGAGTTAAGCATACTCGATCGAGGACAACATACTCGATCGAGGACAGCATACTCGATCGAGGTCATCACTACTCGATCGAGGAACTTGTCTCAACTACATCGCTTCGTGATTTCTTCTCTTCTTTCAATCTTTCCTCCTTGATTTTCGTGATATCTTCCTCGTACTCCGCCTTGCTGACTCCGCGGTGCTCCAGTTTACTCATTTGCTCCACAAATGCACTCATCCTGCATTAAAACACCACATGGCGGAAGTATCGGCATTCTAACATAAACAACATATAAATGACATATTATAGGACAAAACTGTCTCAAAAGTAACTAAGGGAAGGCATAAATGTGTGTGTGTGTGTGTGTGTGTATGTGTGTGTGTGTGTCTGTGTATGACTCATTAATATGCACGAACACCCTGATTAGTTGGATTCCAGTCTGACCCCTTCATGCCCAATTTGTATGCTGTTTTGAGTGGTATGACATTGACTGTAGAACCGTCATCCACCAATGTTATGAGTACATTCTTCTTGAGGCATGTGACAGTGATGTATATGTGAATGCCATAAGGTTAGATAGGTCATTTTTGTTGTCTTTTTAGGAAATAAGTAGAGTGAAGTTGAATGGATGAAAAAGGAAAGATGGTAGAGTTGAGTTGAATGCAGGAAGTATATCCAACCCATCTACTATAGATGGGTAGCCTTACAAAAACTGATACTTCTTAATATAGGATGATGGATGGATCACAACAGTCAGCAGTGAACGAATGATTATCTTCGTCAAACCTACCCATTCATCTATTATCTGTTTCACCGAGCAGTTATACATTTAAATCATATTTTCGTTTATCTTTTATGATGGTGGGTTAAGCTGAGCTAACATTGGCTCAACTCGAAAGGCTTGGGATCGGCTCGAATTTGTGTAATTAGATATCATCATCAACGATTAATATATAGGCTCAGGTTAAACTCGAGCTCGGATTAAAACTCTCAAACTTGAGAATAAGCTCAATTTTTTCAAGTTTGGATATCTCAAGGTTCAACTCAATTTTTTCACGAGCACAGCTACACAAGCCAATGAAGGCCAAGCTCGTGCTCGGCTTGACTCGTTATCACCTTTGCATGGTAATGTATTACATAGATAAGACTCTCTTACAAAAGTTAGTTGGTGTGAGTGATAAAAGCTCCCATCCCCTATATACTAAAATATTAACACACCTTAAAAATTCCCGCTCAAAATTCCCGCCCATGTATGTTAATGAGTACTGAAGAATTGCACTCAATATTATATTATGACTAATTTTTATTCTCTTAATATACTCTAGTTAAATCTTTTCTAAATATTCTCACTGTTAATTGGCTCCACATTATTAGTTACACTAATTGGCAAGCATATACCATAAATACATATATATATATATATATATATACTGAAATGATTTACACAATATTCATCAATCTCTTCCTAGATTATCTCGCAAATTCCTTACATTCTTAATAATATAATAATTCCAAACTCCTTACCTTCTCAATCTCCACCATAAAGACATATATACATATATTGTTTTTCCCGGTTTTGTTTACAAGGCTAATAAGCGTTTTAATTAGATTTTATGTATAACTTAAATGTATTAATAATGTCATAAATTATTCTTAATAGTAAAGTATAAAAATATTAGTAGTTTAAGGCATAAATAACTTAACTTAAAGTGTCCTTTGACGGTACTAATTCTTTTTTACCTCTTACTAATATTATATTAGTACATTACAACATTAAATTAAAAGAACAGTTAATTTATACAAATAATTTTATTCGAACTGCCTCTTTATAAATCAAATCTAAAAAATACCGTGTTGTAGCACGAGATCTACACTAGTCCTTTAAATAAGTGGTTTCAAAGGACTTGTTCCTAATTATCGGTAGGGAATACTCTTGTTCAACATAAAAAAAATCACAAGAGAAAAGGGAAGATAGATTGTGGAAATATTCAATAAATGAGTGTATATATATATATATATATATATATATATATATATATATATAAATGAACGTTTTCCATTGTAAGGCGTCATATAATAATTAGTGTTGGATTATCGCCCTAAAGCTAAGTCTTTTTTTTAATACAATATGGAATTTTGATATTGAACGGAAATTTAAAACATGCGGTGTATTATTATTGGGATGTGCTTTTTCACATACGCATTTTACTATTTCACATACGTCTCTTACAATTTTACCCTTGTCATTTTTCTCTCCCTTACTCAATTGATTTTTTTTCTCCCTTCCCTTCACCTCCTTCTATTCGACCTTACTCCGATCGACCCCTGCTCCATCCTACCTTACATCAGTTGAATCATGCTCCGACATCATTTGTAGAGCTTGATCTAAGTTTACAGTCTTGCAATATTGTGAATCATAATACATCAGGATGAATTTAATGTTTAGACTTGCAATAGTGGCGTCAAAAATAAAAAAAATGCATCGCAAATTGCATAGTACTCAATACCAAGTACTCCCTCCACACACTAATGTTCTTCCCATTTCTTTTAAATACTAGTCACATATAATAGAGATATGGAGAGARCATTAATGTGTGGACGGAGTAGTTGGTTCATCATGTTGCAGACTTGTCGTAGNATACTAGTCACATATAATAGAGATATGGAGAGAGCATTAATGTGTGGACGGAGTAGTTGGTTCATCATGTTGCAGACTTGTCGTAGKGCTTTAATGTTAAACATAAATTTAATACTATCCGCCAATATTAGTGCATAGTATCAACTGTGGATAAGAATGGTTGGGTTTTCAAATATTTAAAATGACATTGCGCCATCAGGTTTGTTTGATACAAGTACTAAAAATCTCTTCTTGGAATCGACTATTGGTAGAACTAMTTGATCCTGCAATAATCTCCGA
>VHZZ01000189.1:48421-69051 GCA_009801015.1 Silene noctiflora
TACATAATATTTTAGTTTTTTGGTCAATTTGTCACAATTCTTCATTTTTTTTACCAAATTGTCATAAGTTGTAGTTTTTTTACCAATTTGGCAAAGAACCTCTACTTTTTTTACCAATTTGGTTGTTTGGCCATATTCACCACACCCACATAAGTTTTCAATGTGGGACAAATAACATATTAAGAATTAAACCATCATCTTTTCTCATACTTAAAATTTGAGAAAATAATAATGATTCGTTCTTAGCATTGAATTGTTTACGTTTTCTATTTTAACTCGTTCCCTTGACTGTTTACATTTTTATATATGGATATTTTTTGATCAATTAAATGATCCATATACCATTGTCTACTTTTATATCTTTCGGTGAGTGGGTGCCAAAATATGAGAGGCTTACATGAGGGTAGTTGTGTAAATAATCATATGAAAAATAGAGAAATCTCATTTTCTTAATATTTGTGCAAAAAGTAAAKGTAAACAATTCAATGGAAGTAGTAAATAATACGAAATTTATACTCAAATGAAATCATTTTTCGCAACGAATCCAAATATCTAAGTTTCTAAATGTTTTGCATTATACTTTTTGGTTAGATTGATAATCAAAAAATTCTTGTATGTAAAATATAGCTTTTATATTAAAAATATTACATAATATATTTGTTATAATCTTGGAAAATTTTATAATATACTTTCCTAAAACTAAAAAAAGATGATGTGGAGCTCTAATATCGCTCGGAAAAAAGCCTCTTTTAATAATATATATAGATAGATTGAGATGGATTAAACTAAATTTGATTACATGTCGGCTATCAATGAATCTTTTAAACCAGATACTTATCAATAAAACTATACACAATCTCGATGTTACTCTCTCATATAAACAATATATAAAATCCATTAAAATAATACCCTTGATAATACTAAAATAAAACTCAAAACCACCGAATAACGTCCGATCTCCGCCCCGTCCAAGACCTGTGACAATTTCCCCTGATCAAAGACCCAGGCCCATCTCGAGCTTCGTTTTATATAGTCCTCAATTATAATTGGGAGTACTCCGTATATAAAAGCCTCTCGAACAACAGTAACAACTCTCCACGTCCAGAGAAATAAAATATCCCGAAAAATCATCCATCGATTTTTCGGCAACAAACCAAATACACACAAACTACTTCGGATCATCAAATCTCTCTTCTTCCAGATCTAAATCCCCATTAAATCATGTCTACACTATTCAACGGCGATGAAATCGCTCCTTTCTTCGGTTTCCTCGGCGCCGCTGCTGCCCTCGTCTTCTCCTGTAAGTCCTCCTCTCTTTACTAGATCTCTACCTTTCAGTGCCGGAGTCGGGATTTGAACTTAGCGGAGCTGAATCGCAGATCCATAGTTTTATATTACCTGTAGTTTTGTCATTGCCGTGGCGGTCAAACTATAAGATCGGAGTATTATTTGTTCAGTTAGTTAGTCTGTTGTAAGACGGTTTTGCATTAATATAATTTAAACGGATATCAACTACACAGTACATAGCCATGGATTTTTAAAAAGTCGTTACAAGATCGGTTATTGTGTATGCCTGAGAATTCGTGTTATTTCTCGGTCCGGATCATTTATTTACCTTTGATTATATTCTTCGGCAGAGCTTTTGCCACGTCATCGTACACTTGAGTAACGAAAGTAATAAAAATTGAAACTTTTGATTAAATAGGGTGTACAATAATGATCAACTTGAATGTGTGTAGGTATGGGAGCGGCGTACGGGACAGCGAAGAGTGGAGTAGGGGTGGCGTCAATGGGAGTGATGAGGCCGGAGCTGGTGATGAAGTCGATTGTACCAGTGGTTATGGCGGGAGTGTTGGGTATTTACGGTTTGATTATTGCTGTTATTATTAGTACCGGAATTAACCCTAAGGCTAAGTCTTACTATCTCTTTGATGGTTATGCTCATCTCTCTTCTGGTCTTGCTTGTGGTCTTTCGGGTTTGGCTGCTGGTATGGCTATTGGTGTTGTTGGAGATGCCGGTGTTAGGTAATCCTTTTATCTGTCTTGATGAACTTTTGGCTGTTTGGTTGATCTGATTGGTTTCTCGGTATTTTGTATGGATGTGAATGACTTTCTCATGATTTTTTCTTTAAAAAAATAGTACTCGGTTTTCATTCTATGACATTATTCGTTAGCTATCAAACTTTATGATCCGAGTTAATGTGAATGTTGTATCGGGAGCTTAATTGTTCCATGGATGTATATTCTATGCTAATGCTTCATGTTATATTGTTATCCAACCCAGAATTAGTCTGCGTCTAAGGCTTTGTTGTTGGTGTTGACTGTGGCTTGTTCTATTTGCGTGGAATTTGATGTTTATGATTTGTAGGAACTCTCGGTATAGTGTTATATCGTCATGAAAATGTTCCTGCTGTTGTGATTTGGTTAAACTAGTGATAATTTCGGCGTGTCTTGTGTTGTAGATTTGGTCTTTTGTAGTGAAGTCAACTATGTAAAGTGCTACAAGTGTAAGGATTAAGGAATAGCTGGCTAGTTACATTTTGACTTGGCTTTTGTTCAATTATTGGAAGTACACTATGTTGATGTTGTCTTTTAAAGATAATAGAGCTGTATTTCTGGATCCAGATACATGAGTTACATGCAAAACTTTGTACAATTTTTAGCTTTGAATTGCTACAAGCTGAAAGTTGAAAACCAAGGCTGAACACACCATATAAATGCCGAATCAGACCAATTTAGAATATTAGATGTATCAAAATGTGAATTCATCTTTCTAGCGCATAACATAGAATGTCCTCACCATTCGCCTCAACTCTTCAAATTTATTATCGTTGTTCCCACTTCCCCCTATTCAAGCCATCTGATGTTTCAAAAGAATGACTTTAAGCAATTCGTTGTAAACTGTGAAAATGCGATGGATTCTCATGTAGGAGAGATTCTACTTTAACTGTTAGCTAAATGCTTATTGACGTATGCAAGGAAAACCTATGTAAAACAAAATGTGCTCACAACAATACTCAACCGTCACTACTCTCGTTTGCTCACGTCTTGCAATATTGCCCTTTAAATTGTTTGTGATTTCCGATTTTATCAGAAACTTTTCATTTGCTCGGGTGGCCTTCGGTCCTCGACAAATGGTCTTTGTCAGATTGTTGTTAGCGAAAAAAGGGGCTCATGTTGTGTTTTGCAGAGCTCAACACTTAAAACTATTGGTTGCGGGGTTGTTCCACCTTATATTTATTCCATTAATGATTAAAAGTGAATTATGAGGGTTGTTTTTACTAGTTCGTGATGATAAAACTGTTAGGAAGTAAGAATTCATTGGTAGGAATTGCAAGCTGTACAAAGTTAGGGTAACTAACCTTTTATTTCATGAAAGGAAGAGTAACATTTATGAAAAAGTGCAGAAATTTTAGGTTGAAGATGTTAGTCTTGTTTTACGAGTATTTTTTTGTGGCTTATTGTATATTGAGAGCAGTCGTTTCATCTGTTGTTCTGTTTTCGTCTCTCTTTACTTCATAGACAATCTGATGAAATTGCTGTATTGACATCTATCTCAAATACGGAGTAATTTTTAGTCTTTAGTCCTTTGCGTGTTATTCTTGTGTTTCTAATGGATATATGCTGGTTTCTTCAGAGCAAATGCACAACAGCCCAAGCTTTTTGTAGGAATGATATTGATTCTCATTTTCGCTGAAGCTTTGGCTTTGTATGGTCTCATTGTTGGAATCATCCTCTCTTCCCGTGCCGGCCAGTCGAGAGCTGACTAGACGAGAGTTGTACTCGAGATGCATGTTTTTTCGTTTCCGGGCAGATAAAGATTACTTGGCATGTGAATTGGTTTCTCTTCCGTTGAAGAATTGTTATTCTTTTGCTTTATGGTAATTGACCATTTTTGGGACATTTTACCAGACTGTAGCATTACTAGTTAGTTTCTCCTCAAAATAAAGTTATGCTGTATCATTATTTATATCTTTCCTCTCCTGGATATGGAGATTCAGTTTGAAAACTTTGAACAACTGTAACAGTACAATAGATTCATTTGGTGATTAATATCGTTTTCTTTCAATTATTTTATTCGTTAATTGGAGTACAGATTTACTATGGAGGTTACTTCATTGGCTATCTAGTACCCAGGCACTCCTTGTCACTTGGATCCTCATCGGATTCATTCTTGAGATAACGAGAATGTTACTCCATCTTGTATTAATGTTATACTCCGTAGCTTATTAGCTGATATACTAGGTGCTGTGCATATCAACATACTCCGTAGCTTATTAGCTTACGCAGCGTTGTGTGCCCTCTCTGCTGAATGATCGGGATCAGACCTCAATTGTCTACGTGCAGACCTATACCTTGTAGAAAATGCAAGGAAATTGTGCGCCAATCCATCTAACGGATATATAGGCCTGTGAGTTCATCACTGCGAATGCATTGGAGCTGCTGTTTGCATTCCAGAGGGTTTATTTTTTTGGCAGCTGTAAAGAAAGGATTCCGACATAATCATGGCCCAACGTGCCAGTCGATGTGCGACACTATTCAAACCCCTAGGTATATAACTAAAACACAAACTATTCCGCAGGTTAAATCAGTCTTTACTCGAATTAACAGAGGCAAATTTCTTACAACTTTGCAGTATTAATCACTGAAGAATGAAAGATGGAAGTGTACAAAAGCGGCTTTACAAATCTAATGATTAACTATTGAATATATGGGGTTAACTAAAATCAACATTCTTTTCTGGGGAATATATACGAGAGAAGAAGTGACTAAACCGTGAAGGTTATGAGCTATCCATGAAGGTCTAGGGCTCTAGGCTACAAAAGATCAGATGCCCTATTTCCAGGAATATGACCTGCGATTTAAGATAGATTTAGGAGTGAGGCTGGGACCGACAAACATCTCCTTTGGCACTTGACCATCGTCAACAAAACCAACCAGCTTTGCAACAAGATCAGCACTTTCCCTGATATGTTGCATGTCCTTGGTATCACTCCACAGGCGCCGAGCTAGTTGTAGTCTCCTCTGCTTGCTGTTCATCGTGATACCCCATTTCGCGAAGAGGGTGGTTCTCTCTTCAACTGGGATCTTCTTGTAAATTTGCTTCATCAACATCTCTCTTTCTTGATTCAATGCCCTCATGCTGTTTCATGAAAGATCACCACATTATTCTCTCTTTATAAGCTTCCTTTACAGGTTAAAATCATACATTGTGTTAGTCTGGCAGACAAGGACACTCCCAGATGTCAACTAGCTTAGCTGGTAAAGTCGTGAGTCATGACCGAGGTTCAGAATCTGTCTGCATTAAGCCTGTGACTCCTTTTGTTCACTTTGTCCAGTTTTTAAGCTTAAAGGAACATTAAAGTATATGATTTTTGTATAGTATAGAAATATAGAATACAACATTAATATTTTCCAGGACTGAAGGACACCAGAAAATGTTCATTGACAGCAGTTTGACGGAGCAGATGTCATAGTCGATGAGCAAGCATGCAAAATTGAACATAAACGATGATATACCTCGCGGAAGGTGTGAAAATCTGACCATCTATGACAATCTTCTGGTTTTGATCGAATCTGTTCTTGATGAAAGACAATCGTCGGAGCTCAACCTCCAAGTAAAGCTTGTCAGAGGGGTCACCTTTGAAGAGCAAGTAAAAATAGGTTCTATGGACTAAGGGTATATGGCAACCGTGCCAAAGCTGGATGATTCGGAAGCGCGTTGTCTCAAATTCTTCTGTCCAATTCACTGGGGTTTGCAAACTGCTTGGTGTACCATCTGACATGCAATCTCTTTCCTTCATTGCATATGAGGTTACGTCTCTCACATGTTCATTACTTTCACTGTACTTTGGTTCTGGCTCCTCATATATTATACAATCCTGCATAAAACCCCGCAAACTAGATCAGTCACCGGAAGTTAGCCACCAATGGCAAGGTAAGGGGGTCAAAAGTACACAACCTTATCCTGTATTAACAACACGCGGTAACTGTGTTGGATGACCCATGATGAAAATTGTATCAAAAATTGCATCGAGGGACTGCCACTTCAAAAATAAAAAGCACAAGTTTACAGTTTACTGGACATTTTGCCTTTACAGCTACATAATCCAGAACTAAACCATTCACTAAAAATGAAAACAATTTGTGTCATATATACGGATAAATAATTTGCTAATGTATCTTTTATATACTCTACAGTCTACACAAACAGATATTAGAGAATAGACCTGATTTTTACAGGACGAGATTATTAATATAGTTTAAACGACTTAATCATGGGAAGGCAGGACCGCAGGACTGTTTTATTTTAAGAGAGTCAGAAAATTGGAGTAACAGATTTACCATACTTAAGAGCAGAAACGAAATGATACAGAATACTAACATTTTCTGATTCCAGTTGATCATCAGATCCATCTTTAGCATCTTCATTTGTTTCTGCAATGCTGGTCATGTCAGTTAGATCAGAATGCACGGCATCCTGCTCCATTTCATTTCTTACAGCAACCCTAACAGTTGGAAACCCTAGTCTAGATGAATTTCCAATGTTCCCGTCTTTCATATCAGATGCTCTAGGCAAGCCCTTTGGTCTTTCTGAGATAGCCCCCATGTCAAATCCACCAAAAGATTGATCCCTATGATGTTTCACCATCCTTTCAAAGGTAGGACCGGCAGGAATCGTACTTAAAGCTGCCTTGCAACTTCTACTCCTACTCAAGTTCAATCCTTTACTACACCATTTATCTGATCCCATGGGAGAAGGAGAGTGGAATTCAACAGGGTCTCTATTGACTAGATAGTCAATGGTCTTTTGCAGTTCCTTGATTCTTTTTACCAGTGCTTCGTAGTCAGCGTTAGCCTGATCTACCTCTTCCTTGTCTTTTTCATTTTCTTCGGATAATATTCTGCACTCTTTCTCAGCCACTTGTGCATCACACTCTCCCTTAGAAACGTGGGTCCCTCTCCCTTTCTCATTTCCAGACGATATAATGTGCTCTTTCTTTTCTTCAGCTGTTACTGGCATAACGTGAACTTTATCGGTCAACAGTGCTTTGTGCTCTGAGTAAGGAGACTCACTTCCTTTAATTTCTTCAGCTGATACAATATGCTTTTTCTCAGAAACATCTATCTTGCCCTCATCTTTTGCCTTTCCTATTTCCTTTTCTGTAACTTGTGGTGCAAAAACCATCGAAGGGTCTGATAATTGGGTTTTCCTATTGACGCTTGCTTCTTCAACTTCAATGCAACGAACCTCCTTGCAATAATCTTCGTCCCATGGACAAGATTTATCATCAGAAGCAGCAACATCCACTGTTGCATGACCAAGAGGATCAGGTAAGGATTCATAGTTCTCCAGAAGATCAGATTCTTGAGCGGTAGATTCTAAATCAATGTGTTCATCAAGATACTGAAAGGAGCCAGAGGTAGTCAGATCCACATCTAGCCGCTGGTAATCCGATGCATCTGATGTTGCAGATGAATCATCTAGCCATGAAATTCTCTCCCTTGATTCCGAAGTATAATGGCTGGAGGAAGTATCATCCAGCTGCCCTGAAAACTGGCGCCTTCCTGTAGATTGTAGCAGTTCTTCTACTCTCGATTGTGCAAGATCACGTTCCCTACTAATTTCTTTCATTTCTTTCTCCATCTGATTTTAAAGGAAAAATCGGAATAAAAAGTGGAAAATTAAGTCATCGGGAACAAGTAAACAATTGAGTTCACTAAATCATTTAATGCTAGTACTTGAATAAAAAAAAATCATATCATCCTATGTCAACAACAATATTACTCCAACTCTTGTAAGGCTCCTGATGAGTCCCCGCCTATGGAAGAGTAATGGGGAAGTGAGGGAGTCAAATGTACGCAGCCTGCCCCTGTTTTGAAGCCGTGTAGGGGTGGTTTACGCATGGCTCATAAAACCAAACTGAAAATTCAATCAAGATTTGCATTGACCAATTGCTAATTCGTAATATAGAAGTGCAAACATTTTAGTGAGACATTTTGCTCTATATCCATCATATTTCGAAGCAAAAGAATAGTGAGCAATCAGAAACGGAACTTTTTTCTACAACACAAAAGAAAGATTCAAACTGATTCATGCACTATTTCGTGAGTGACGAATGGAAAAAAAAAAAGCTACAAATTATTTAACAAGATACACAAATGAATCCAAGTAAAAGGGAGTTGCTCACTTTTTGAATCTGAAGTTCCTTTTCTTTCAAAGCTGAAGTAACATCACTCATTTTGGAGACTGATGAAATTGTCTTTAGTTCACTTTCTAATTTGGCCAACTCTTTCTTTAGTTGCTTCACCAAGGCCTTGTCAGACATCACTACATTCACCCGTGCGTTTGTGCTCACCTCCTTGGCGCAGCTTGCAAATAACAGTGTGTTTCTAGTTTGTTCTAGATGACTGTGAGCCGGGCTCATTGTGCAGATTATTGCAGTCCTGGCATTGCCTCCCAATGAATTATGAAGAATGCGTGTTAGCTTGGAGTCTCGGTAAGGAACATGCCCATTTCGACCTTTGCTGCATTTTCAACGTGATTGCATTAGGTCTAACACATCTAAATATCTTGCTTGAATATATACTAAATTATGGTAAGAAATGTATTAAACCTCAGACTGCGTATAACTTTTCCAAGGGTTAGCAAACTTCGATTTATGTGGGAACCTTCTTTCAGTCTTGTACCAGTTGCCAATGTCTGAGAAGTACGCTCACTTCCAGCTAGATCAACGAAGTTCTATATCAGAAATTTAAATGTTAACATTATGTCTTTTTTTTTTTTTCCGCATATGCAATGATTAATGTCTCTTAAAGCTAAGAAAACAGATTGGCGTACCACGTTTGCTGTAAGCATGCTCGAATTTCCACCTCCAAACTGTCGAGCAGAGCTTTCAATAGTCTGAAGAATTTCAGAGACTTTATGATCAAAACATATCATAAGTAAATGTAAAAATCTAAAGAAGGTCAGTAAGAAAATTAACAGCATACCAGCCTAAGGATTTGATGAGATCTAGAACTTGTTTCATTAAGACAAGTTTCTCCTGTCTGTCGTTGTGCTACAAAAAAAAAAAAAGAAAACAGTCAAAATCATTTCAATTTAAGATATTAGTTGTACTCAAAAAGGCTAAAAAAAGTTGTTCAGCAATATCGTTACTACCTTCACAGACAGCAATGAGCTCGAGAAGATGGCTCCTATCCTCCAGAATCTCCTCTGTTAGTCTCTCAACAACTGTCCCTCTCTGTCAACATAGGCCAGTTTCTTAGTATTAGTTTTCTTCTATGTTACTCAGACTCGACTGCTAGTGTCAAACACACGGATGTGTTGGGCACCAACTAAATTTGTGAAAAATGAAATGTGACCCAACCTTGCACAGGTGACTGTTAATACTTACCTCAGGGTCATCCAAACACCTCAAAGGAGAAGGATCTGGACTTAAGAGGTCCCTGACATTTTCATTGTAGATTTCAATAGCTGAGAATTTCACCACGAATTCCCTCTCTCTATGCTGTTAAATAGTCAGAAGATGCATTTCCATGTTAGCAAATCATTCATATTTTAGCGATTTTAAGATGAACTATGTTCAGTACCTTTTCCATGTAATCATATATGTCTGTTACAGCATACTGTGTTATCCCACTCATTGTGAATGTCTTCCCACTGCTTGTTTGTCCATATGCAAAGACGCTTGCTATTTAACAAAGAATCGTATATTTCAATGCAGTCGTATAAAAAGAGCGCCAAGAAGTTGAGAACGAAAAAATTCTTTAAAAGAGAAATGACTCACAATTAATGCCATTAAGGACTGATAGAGCAACTTCTTTAGCAGCCTCCTCATAGACTGTCTTTGTTGAACAATCATTCCCAAATACTCTGTCTATTGCCAATTACACAAAAATCAATTAGAAAACAATAAATCTTTACAACCCAAAAAACAGGTACCTCTTCAATGATAATTAACAGAACAGAAACTCAATGATTTAGGTGAATTCTTACCGAAGTTATAAGCATTGGGATACATGGACCGTTCCCCAAGGACGTTCTTGAATAAGATGGTGGTATTATTGATGCACTCCCAATCAGCAAAGTCATTGCTCTGACTTTCCTTTTCATTTAGAGGCCTTAATCTCACTGACACGCATATTTTCTCGTGACGAGCATCCGATCCCTGTGCACTCCCTCGCATCACCTCCTGATCCCCATTCACCGAGACCATCTTTCAGCCCTCGCCTTCACCACAAACCCCCTCGGCCTCTCCTCTTACCTTCCTTCCTGTTGACCTTAGCCTTTGAGACCCTTGCACAACAAGGAACAAATAAGAACCCTACTTACTTCATGCACAAAACCAAGGAAATTTGAGCATAATCTTGCGTGCCAGAACAATAACATGCTACAACGACAACATTACCCCAGACAGTAACACGATTCGTGATTTTTTTTGCATTCATTTATCTTCCGCTACGTTAGACGCAACACTGATAGCAAAGAAAAACATTGACATTGTTGACCTTTTCAGACAATAATGAAAATAGTATACAATTCTGCTGTTTGCAGGTAGGGTATATACAGGTGTATTACAAGACAAGATCATTATCAATGCCGTCTTAGAAGCAGACATAGGAAGAGAAGTTTATAAATTAGTTGTATTTGAAAACAATAACAAGTTGCAGTTATTAATACCTTGAGCAATCATTAATGGAGTATTGAATTACTTGTTTTGAATATTCGGAAATTTTATCAGAAAATGGACATATTAACGCAACTCTATTATAGCTTCGAAAAAAATCCACGAGTCAAATGAAATAAACAATTACTTTTTTACCAATATGATTCATGATTTTTCGG
Organism: Silene noctiflora; assembly: GCA_009801015.1. NCBI lineage: Eukaryota > Viridiplantae > Streptophyta > Magnoliopsida > Caryophyllales > Caryophyllaceae > Silene > Silene noctiflora. The sequence goes on from VHZZ01000189.1 coordinate 59,271, forward strand.
TAACTAGATCCGTTTTACACATTATTTGTATAAAACCGCCTAACAAAAGACTGATTAAATGGGAATTTACCTGGAATTTCAGTTCCAACTCACCATGCAAAAAGGTTGGTCTCTGATCCTGGTCCAAACACAAATATGCTTTACACAAAAGAAAATTAATCAAATGATAATTACGTTAATTAATTATTTGCATGAAACATTTGTGTTTTGTGTCTTTGAAACCTAAGAATGGAAAATGAAAGAATAGAAAATGCGTAAAGAAGGGGAGTGGAAGGTAAATAACTGTCATTTTTCTCTCACTTAATTTCATCCAAACAATGTCTCCCACTAATTTTAACTTCCATATATACTTCCATGGTATTCATACAGTAATTCATATCCATAATGTAAAAATGTGTCTAATTCACAAATATATACATTGGTTACCTGCAACAACAAACAAGTATCTGTAACACGATTCGCACTTTGAACTTCAACCGAGTAAGCGGAATAACGGGATCAAATGTACACAACAGTGTCCATGCAGGCCTTAAACGAAATAAATGGGGTAAATAGATTTAGAAAATGACTAGTTTTTGTGCTCGGTCTTAAATTTCTGTAGCTTAAATACAGTAAATGAAAGATCTTAAAGCTTTGTAAATCTTGCCATTGCAGAATAAACACTGTAACTGTAATATTACTATTGTTTTCTGAGAGCCAATGTCAACAGATCTTATAAAACACCGGCTAACGCGACAACAACTTCTTCAATCTCAAGATTCCCAACATGATTTGGAGTTGGCTTAATCAATTTAAATAGTACTACAGTAATTAGTAAATGCAGGAAATACAAGTCAGGAACACAGATCAGATCACGAACCCAGAAAATCGGTCTCTTATTTTCACCAAAACAAGATCAACCTAACCGGAGTACAGTACAACTTTTTTAGTTATATGACTCCCTAGACACTTAACACTATTTTTTACAACTCGTTAATTATTCACTACTTAATCAAGGGCGTAACCATAATGGCGGGCATAAGAAAGAAGGTGGTCGAGCTCGTCTTCAATATTAATGGTACCATCCATATCAATATCCGAATAATGGAGGGCCCGATCAGCCCTATAAGCTGGAACACGAGCTCCAAGTGTCCGGAATGCTTCCTTCAACTCATCCTTATCAAGGTGCCCGTCACCATTTTTGTCATGCTCTATGAAAACCCGCCTCAGTTGCTCTTCACTAAGAGGAATCTTCTTAAACTTTGGCATCCACCGTAGAGAGCTCCGGACCCTTCCCCAGTTGCCTTTGCTTCCCATGACTATCAACTTTACTTAGGTTAACAAAGGGTAATGACTAATGAGAGGAATATGATACCAAAGAGTTAAAGACAGTACTTATATATGTGAAAAAGTTCCAGAAAATATTTTGTTGTGTGAAGAATATCATGCATGTGCAAAAGATAATGTAACATATTGTGTGGTTCCTATTGTAGCACAAAGGTTAACCGTTCCCATACATTCATCGTTGATGCTAAGAATCTGGGAAATCGGACAATCTTGTCAACGATCTTATATTAGTCTTATAATTAATTTATGTTCTATGCTATAACGTTTATTTCATGTTTGCTTTAAAGAAAGTCATTACCAATTAAGCAAAAGAATTCATTACTCATTAGCTTTATACAAGTACTTTATACTTTATACTTTATACTAGTATGATTGTATGAATGAATAGAATAAAATGTCTCACTGCAATTTAAGAGCTACAATTAATGGAGTACAGATTACTTTTTCTTAGGTCTCAATAATTTTTTTTTTACCTTTGTTTTAATCACCCGTATAACAAAAACAAGCAAAGGTAAACAGTTGACCGGGACGGAGAGGGTCAATTGTCAACGTCATGCATATTATATATACAATGATATATGATAATGAGTACAGTACCAATACAGACGACTAAACACTCGTCTACTGATGCATAATAAAGGGTGAAAATTGACAAGTTTCCAGAACAAAGTTAAAGAGCTTAGGTATATTTAAGATTCCAGTATTCGAGAGAGATATCACAAAGCTACATTAAGATAGGGTAAATTGTGTTTTCAAGGTCATTTCACATAAATAAAGGTTCCCCAGTTGTCCTTATTTTTAAGAGAAGCAGTGCAGCATCTAATATGCCGACTGTCGAATGGAACTAGAATGATCACAGCACCAGTTCATCTCCAACAAATTAAAATACTTGCTTTATTAGTAAATCTTAACAAGTATGTGTATCAGAAATATGTCAATATCTTGAGCTCTTCTAAACTATGTAGGGTAAAAGGGGATACATACTAACCTGCTTCATGCCTTTGGTGTGTCAGTAAATAGAATGAGCAGAAACGCAATATGTGAGACCGACAAAAGTTAACTTTAACTTCCCGTGTGTAAGTCCTGACCTCTGAAAGTGGACATGCTTAGAGCGAAAGCCAAAACAGATTCCCTTCCTTTGCCCTTTGCAGGACCAGCCTCTAGGTGCACATGAATGTACTCGATATCTAAAGTAGGTAACTCTTCCAGGAGAAATATAAGGATTTAAATTAAAATGCCCTCCATAAATAAGAGAAGTTCGCTCCAGCCCCATTAGCTCCTTCAGAGTTTCATGTTTTGCAGAAAGATTCAGATTATCCGATCCAATGGTAGAGTACAAACCTCAGCCAGAATTTTACTTGCTAAAAAAAGGTTACCAGAAATCACCACATGAGCATTCACCATTTTTAAAATGATGGAATCTCTTAAGGTCTCTCACAACAATCACTCGTTGAGTCAGTTTAGAAATGTACTTGATCGCGTTATGACAGTCCCCACAAATCCGAAGATTCTTGAACACCCTTATTGTAGCTCCAGCAGGAAGCTTCAACAGCCCGTAGGCAACTGCAAGTTTCTCACTGTGAGTCGACAAACTGTACTCTTTCTGTTCTGACTCCATATCATGCAACACATACTTGGTGTCAGGAATGTAACCCAGTTCCCTCAATCTTGGTCCCAATTGCTCGAGATAGTCATAAACTTCTTGTACCTCCGGGTGTGAAATGTCGTTCACCAAAAAGACATGAACCATATTTTGAACATCTATCCAACTACAAGCAGGCTCTTTCTTCACCCCTCTATCTCTCATAAGCAATCTCACCTTTGCCACATTATTCCATTGCCCTGCAGCAGCATACATATTTGACAGCAATATGTAAGTGCCATCATTTTCTGGTGTCAGATTCAAGAGTTTTTCTGCAGCTTTAATCCCAAGATCCAAATTCCCATGGATACGGCACCCAGCAAGCATAGCCTCCCAGATAGGAGCCTTCGGCTCAAATCGTAACCTCTCAATCAGTTCTTCAGCTTCAGAGAATTTCCCTGCTCGGCAAAACAAGTCAATCATTCTTGCGTAGTGATCTTCCCCTGGATTTATTTGGTATTTGACCATGGAATCAAAAAAACGTTGACCTTGATTGACTAGTCCAGAATGGCTACAAGCAGTGAGAATGGTGAGAAATGTAATCCGATCAGGTAGTATTCCCACTCCAATCATCTGCTCAAAATGTTCCAATGCTTTAACACCATGCCCATGATGGCCAAAAGCGGCAATCATGGCATTCCATGAGATAGAATCGACTGAAGGCATAGTGCTAAAGATCAAGTGAGCATCCTCAACATTACCACATCTTCCATACATAGTAACCAGAGCATTTCCCATAGAAATACTTGACTCATATCCTAAGTGGATAACCTGGGAATGGAGCTGCCTCCCCGTGTCGAGTGCGCCAAGATTTGAGCAGGCAATTGTGGCCCCAGCATATGAAAAATCACAAGGCTGAAAACCTTCATGTCTCATTTGATTAAGTAACCTAATGCCTTCTTCTCCGAGTCCAGTCTGCGCATAAGCTGATATCATCATAGTCCAGCTCAAGTCATTCTTCTCTGGCATTCTACTGAAGAGATTTTTAGCTTCTAAAACCTGCCCATCAGTTGCATAACCTGACAGAATTGAATTCCATGAAACTACATCTTTAACCGGCATCGCTTCAAATATATGCCTTGCTTCATGAATTTTACCACTTTTGCAGTACAATGAGACGAGCGCATTAGATATAGAAGGTGAAAGTCTAACTCCGCCTTTTAATTCCTTTCGGAAAATCCTAGCATGTATCTCCGTTCCGGGTCCATAAAATCCAGCAGTAGCACAAGCACCCAGAACATTTGTATATGTATATTCATCATGAAGTGGGCCTTCATCATTCATTCTCCTAAACAGATCAAATGCTTCCAAATACAAACCATGGTGAACATAACTCGAAATCACTGCATTCCACACTGCCACTGGTTTCTCAGTAGAGGAATCAAAGACTTCACGAGCTGAAACAACATCATCATTCCTTGCATACCCTGTAATCATTGTAGTCAATGTCAGCTCGTTCTTCGTCTCCATCTCATCAAAAAGCATACGAGCCTCCCTTAAAAGCGAAGAAGACCTAACAGATGGCGAACAAGCACACTTCACATAAAGTGATATAAGTGAATTCAACACTGACGTAGAACGCCCCATACCCGACTTCATCATAGCACAATGCAATTGATAACACTGCATTGCATCATCCGCTATCAAACTTAGAGCACTAAGAACATTACTGTAAGTAAAATGATCAGGCCTAAAACCATCGCGCAACAACTGCCAAAACAACTGAATTGCAGCTTTCCCATCACCGTTATGAGTGTATCCCGTAATCATTGCATTATAACACACCGTATCACGTATATGAACCGGAATTTCATCAAAAATCCGTCTAGACTCCTTCAAGTTCCCCAAATTACCATACGCCGACACCATTGTGGTGCACACAACAATATCTGGTTGAGGCGTTTCATCAAACATTTTGCGTGCATACCCAATTTTCCGTTGTTTCCCATACACGTTGATAAGGCTTACGAGAATATATCCACGCGGCGTAAACCCGTTTTTTATGATTTGTCCATGGATGACCCGAGCGCGAGGTAAAGAAGCTGGGTTGGTCGGTTTGCATAGTTTTAACTGGGTAGCGTAGTGGGTAGCAATATCCAGGAAATCCGAAACGTTGGAGAGATTATTGTTGTTGAAGTTTACGGCTTGACGAACTGCATTTCTCATTTCTGGAATTTTCATGGATATTGTTAGGATGTTCTGCCATTAATGGATGTTATAGCAAGGTTGAATGAAGATGGACATTTGTAGGAAATTTTGGAGGGAAATATGAATAAGCTCCAAGAATGAAGATTGTTTTGGGCTGACTATATTTATTCACGTCTAGAGATAATTTTGAAAAAAAAAAAAATAATAATAATAATAATAAATAGACCTTTTCCAAAAAAAAAATATGACGACAACATAATTATACAAATCGTAAACGATTTAGTTTACGTAATTTTCGATTAAAACGGTTTTAACCATGTCGACTAATGACTGTAACAACGATCAAGTGTGAGACGTAAACAACGATCAAACTATACGATGTTCAAGAGATATGTTTACGTTTTAATTACGTTTCAAGTTTTTTTATGAACTTTATTTTTTTAAAACAAACAAGGAACGAAAGTGAAAAAAAATACGTCAAAAAAGCAATCAGACGAAAAAAGAATTGTCAATCAGACAAAAACTTTATTTGTCCAGCCTTAGGGTTAGACAAAAAAAATTGTTGAGCCTTAGGGTTAGACAAAAGGTTTTTTCGTCCAACCCTAGGGTCAGACTAAAAGTTTTTTTGTCCAGCCCTAGGGTTAGGCAAAATAAGGTTGGAAGAAGAAATTTTTCGTCTGATCCTAGGGTTGGGGGGAGAAATTTTTCGTCTAGGGTTGTTTGACCCTGGGAATAGACAAAAAATCTCGTTCGGCTTCTTTTTCAACATATTTTTTAAAAAAAAAAAAAAAAAAAACAAGAAGAAGACAAGACAATTTCCGTCAGATTAATTTGGGGCGCCGGAATTGAAAATCGTTAATTTGTTCTAATAATAACGATTCTATTCTAAACCACCTAAATCTACTAACTAATTACAAAATTAAAAAAATTAAAAATTAGTTTAGATTACTTACGTCGTCGATTCCTTGAATTTGGTGGCGGAAATGTTGGAATTGAAGCGGTGGTGACGGAAACACAAAAGTTTGCAAAGCGGTTTTTTTTAGTGATTTTAGAGATAATATTCAATTTTTTATTAAAATGAAGTATAGGGGCAAATTAGGAAAGTCATTAGATATTGTCGACGTTATTTGGTAATTTGTCGATGCCGAATAGCAGGTTGGAAGTGGATATCGCATTTCACTTGCCTAGTTGCCTTGGTTTGAGCAGGATCAAGTAGAGCTTTGACGAGTGGTAGAACGGGTTTCGATACAAACAATTTACAATCAAACTGAATAACAATATGCAGGTAATTCCTCTTGAGGGCTCATTTGAGTGGATTCACTCTTATTGTTTGTAGGTCCTTTGCCAAATACGGAGTATTTCTTCCATTTCATTAAATAGTTTACCTTTATTTTTTTAGCGCTATTTATAAGTGAAAATAATTTTCATATAATTTTCTAATATATAACATAAAAATAATCATGTGAGATTTTGTTTAAATTGAAATCCATTATGAATATAACTTTTATAACTTTTATTAATGTGTAATTAAAGATATGAATAAAATAAAGAATTAATTAATGGGAATAAATGAATAATCCATATTATGAAGGTCCTTCCTATATTAATACAAGCTATATTTTAATTCACTTTAATCTGCCTATTATAACACAACATTCCCATATTGAACTTGGTCATTTTTGTGACCTGTTGAAGTCGATCACTGCTTATTAAATCTCTCTCACTTTCTCTCCTCTTTGTTTTCTTTTTATCGTTTCAATTTTATTTTCTTTTTAACAATGAAGAAGAAGTCCTCATATGCAAATTCAAGTAATTCAAAAATGGTTAATGGTATTTTATTCAAGCATAATTTAAGGGCACTGAAAAAGACTGTTAAGAAGGGTTATGTATGCAAGAATTGTTATGGGTATCCTCTTTGGCCCGTAAGTGTAACACCCCTGATTTTTTGGCGAAATTAAAAATTACATTTACAAACAAAATTAGCTAACCTAGAAATACGGAGATATTATACTCTTATATACTAAGCTCCAAAGTACAATTGTAATAAACCTGTATATTTACAATAGCGGAAGTAATTAATACAATATGACTTATAAATACTCCAGCTAGACTTCCAAGTTATCGAATCCCAACTGTATCCCAAATAATAAAGAGGTACAGTTTAATTTATAATATTGTTTTCACAAATTCTCATTTGTGACGTGTGTGAACACGTCACAAATTTTGTGACGTGAGACAAACTTGCAAGTGGGAGAGGCAAGTGGGGAGAGGCTTGTGAGACGCCATAAGCTTGTGACCGTCACAAACAAGACGGGCTGTATTGTTTTATAGTATAGTTTTTATTACTTTGATTTGGAAGCTCTGTTAGTTTATAATATTTTTCTATAAATTTGTCACTATTTCTTGTTTTCTTAAAACTCAGCTTTGTTGACATCCTACTGTTTTGGTTCGTTCCCCCTCTGAAACCTGTACGTATCTATAATTTTGGGTATAATTGATAGGTACACGTGAGATGTTGCATAGATGCATAATGGATACAGAGAGTAGTACGAAGAATTTTGAATAAAGAATCTTGTTTTAATTTACTTATACACTCTTATAAGATTTCTTGGCTTTTGATTTTATTTATTGTTTAGATTTTGTAAGACTTAAGTCTTCCGCTGCAACATTTTATTTATTTTCATAAATTTTTAAACATATACTCTATCGTTTTCAGTATGTCTCAATGTTTGTCTTGCACTTGGCTTTGTCAGTTAAGTGTGGAGTAACAACTGTGAATTTTCCATCTTTAATTTATTGTTTTTGGGTGTGAAAATTCAGGGCTATTACAGTTCGAACTTAACTTTTTAATTTGTTTGTATTTAATTATAGTAATTGAATTGATTTTGAAGGGGTCTAATTTCCTAATCATGTAGGATAATGGTTGCGAGCTATTTCAGAGAATGATTTTTTGTTTGGTGATGCTTTGGATTTCATAGGATGCCAATTTGACGATTTGGAGAAGAAGATTTTGAAAGAGAAAGTAAAGAAGTTAAAGGTTAAGAAGGAGAATTTGAAGAAGCTTGTAGTAGAATTAACAAATGAAGTTAGAAAACAGAGTAAAGGAGAAAAGGTTGTTATGATTGTGTTAAATGTTTCATGGATCTTTTTTTTTTCAATTTGTCTTTGTGCCATTACGATATGAATTAAGTAATGCTATTTCAATTTGTAGAAAGGAATGAAGTTCAATGTAATCAGACCGTCTTGTTTGAGACCTCTCATAGTCCTCCTCCCACTTGCCCTCCCATTTGCTCCTTACGAGAGGTCACAAGCTTGAGAAGTTGTGCAATGTAATAGCTTTTGAGGTTGTAATGGCATGTTTGACATTGATTTGAAATTAATGCCATTGTTCACGGACATTCCTTACAAGCCAAAATCATAAGTTTGCAAATACATCATAAAAGGCAAGACAAAACCAAACATATTGTCAGAACTACAGGCTATTAATTAAGTATACTTTGGAGTTTACACGGTACACAACAAAGGTAGCCGATGCCGGTTCCTTGTCATAAAAAGAAATCACGTCAACTTGAGTAATTAATCTTGAATTGGTTTATTTTTGGCCAATTCAAGTAGTTTCGGATGTGTCAATTCTTACGTGGTTCATTTTATCGTTACTATATTCGAGTCCCGGTTCAATGAAAATCCTACGTATGCTCCTACTTCATTAAACTCAGGTCGATCAATGAGCTAGCAACAAACAAATACATATATACCAATATAGTATACCGTAATTCCATAACAAAGTTAACATACGTTTTAGTTTAAATACATCTTATATTATAATTTATAAATATATGGAACTTAAATATTCTCATAATCACATTATCTATTTATCTCTAACAATTTTTCAAGAAAAAATGGCTGATGAACCGAATTTAGAAGTCAATATAGGGTCACGAACTGGAGCAGAATCCATCACGATATTCAGGCTGGCTCATTACGCACTGACAATTAATAATGAGGTCTCCAAATTGATTGACTTATTACCGTTACCGTATTATTGGCTAAAATGTCACGAATTCGAGGCATGGGATACACTTGGTAGTTAATAAACAATAACTTGATTTTCTTTGAAAGATTTTCTAATTTAATGAAAATAAAATTAATTAATGTAAGAATGTGGAGAATTTTAGGTATCCTCTTTATGCATGAAGATTACGTCTCGTTTTCTGTCGAATTAGTTGGTGACATATCTGTTGGTTCAGTAATATCATCAAGGTCGATTTTTCTATTTATCATCATGTCAAGCAACAGCTTGAATGTTTCTCGGGTGTCACTCAATTCAATGTTCAAGAAGTAAATTTATATCTATATATAAAACTGGGTTGAGAAGCCGTGGATGCGCCACGTGGCATATTTAGCCTTAGTTACAACCATTAATGACAACTAATCATTAATTACAGACATTAATATAGCATAAATATCAGCAACAATTTAATAAAAGTTATTTATAATATCTCTATTCTATAAAAGCTAAATCATTTCTTGAATTTCTATTGGTCCATAATTTTCAAGGTAAAAAAAACTCTTATTTAAGTAGGTCCCCCCATGTTCTCTCTACATATTTAATTACTCTTCTCCAACTTTTATAAACTCATTAACTAATTAATATCTCTCATGCTT
>VHZZ01000189.1:77764-92139 GCA_009801015.1 Silene noctiflora
GCATTCATCATTTCTTTTAATGTTCTATTTTTTCGTTCAGCTACTTCATTAGACTGAGGTGAGTAAGATGGACTAGTCTCATGTACTAAACCGTTTTTTGCACAAAAATCAGCTAAATATCTAGACTTATACTCGCCTCCTCTGTCAGACCTTACTCTTTTGATTTTCCTGTCGAGTTGATTTTCGACCTCAATTTTAAAATTTATAAACGATTGTTCAGCTTCATCTTTAGTCTTAAGCAAATATACACAGGTGTATCTCGAACAGTCGTCTATAAAAGTGACATAATAGTTGTTACCACCTCTACTTGCAACATTTTTGAAGTTAGCTAGGTCGGTGTGAATAAGCTCAAGAAGACTCGAATTCCTAGTTGTAACAGGTTTACTAGGTTTCTTTGTGAATTTAGCCTCAACACAGCTAGCACATTTAGAGAATTCTTGACTCGTCAAACGTGGAATTAAGCTCATAGTTCTAAGTTTTTAATGTAATGAACATTCACATGACCTAATATACCGTGCCAAACATTAATAGACTCAGCGATATAAGCAGAAGTAGATGCAATATTATTAAAAACTGAATCAGTGTTCAATACAAATAAACCCCCAGAAAGATAACCCTTGCCCACAAATTCCCCATTACGCGACATTACAACCTTGTCRGCCTCAAAAACAAGTTTCAAACCARCTTTGTTCAATAAGGCACCAGACACGAGGCTTCGACGCAATGAGGGTACAAATAAAACATTGGTGAGAGCAAGTGTTTTCCCCGAGGTGAGTTTGAGAAAGATCTTGCCTTTGCCTGTGATCAATGCTGATGAAGAGTTACCCATGTAGAATTGTAGACACATTCCCCATCAGCTACTTCCTCGAACTCAGCAAATAACTCCTTATCAGCACAGAGGTGCCTAGAAGCCCCAGTATCCAAGACCCATTCAGCAACATTACCCGCCATATTTGCTTCCAAAACCACAGTAGCAATGTCGTACCTATGATTATGAGATAAATTACTATATTGACATAGATTACCTAATCTCAACAGTAAGTCCTTAAACTCAGGTTGATCAATGAGCTACACTAATATGGGGTAATTGTGCTTTCAAGGGTCATATCACCTAAATAAAGGTTCCTCAAATTCCTTATTTTTCACTGCAACGCCTAATATGTCGATCGTCGAGCAGAATAAGAATGATCACAGCAACAGTTCATCCCCAACATATTCAAATACTTTCTTAATCAACGAATATTTAAAACTGTGTATTGTTTGAATTTTCATAGCACAATGGAATTTTCATGGATATTGTTTGAATTTTCCGCCATTAATGGTTGTAATAGCAAAGTTGGAAGAAGATGAACATTGTAACGAAATTTTGGAGGGAAATATGAATTAACTCCAAGGACAAGAATAATGATATTTGGGTTGAACAAATAATTTGATCACGTTTTAGGTCAAAGAACTTAGTTGAACCAGGTTTTAGATGAACCGTCCATACTCTTGGTTTGTCTCAACTCTCAACTCTCAACTCTCAACTCTCAGTTCTAGGGGTGCTCCTAGTTAACCAAAGCGAAAAAGTCAAAACCGTTCATTTTTTTAAGCTTCGTGAACCCAATTGAAAAAAGTCAACCGGTTCAAATATACAAGATAAACTCAATTTAATTCACTTTAGATTAGATTGTTTAATTAGCTCTATTTCGCTAAAAGAATCTTAATAAATAGAGAAAGATAACCTTATACTTAATATAAGTCCTTAGCACCAAGAAACACGTCTCTTTTTCAAGCTAACCCAAAACCCAAATATTTATCTAATAACCTGTTAACACATTAACACCACATTTAAGAATGACTTGTACCGTTGTACGATACCTAAATTAATCGACTTGGATTAACCAACCTAAATTCAATCTAGTTGACCCATTTGCCCGGTCTGGGGAGAGGTACAATACAGGTGCCTACATTCAAAATTGGGAGATTGGTGATTGACCCTCATAACTTTGTGCAATTGTGAAATTAACCCCACAACCTTCAATTGGAGTAATTTGGCCTTATAACTTACATAATAAGTGAAATTAAGCATCTTTATCAAAATCTCGCGAGAAATTCAATTTATCATATAAAAAAAAGTAAAAATAGTTTTTGCATACGTATGTAATTCGGTATACTAATACCAATTAACAATTTTATGTGAATATTTTTGAAATATTGAAAAATGGAAAAATTTGAATATTTTTTTTTTACCCTTTTATTATATTTTTTTTTATTTTTTTGTCATGAAAATCTTTTATTCCAACTTTTGATTTTAAGACAAGTACCTACCAAAATATTTTGCAATTGAAATTTTTTTACAAAAATTGTAAAAAAAAGTTAAAAAATATGTATTTTATATAAAAATAATAAACTGTTTGATTTTCGTAAAGTATTTTTAATTTTTTTACCTAATTTATGCTATTTTTTTTTATTAATTTTTTGTAAACTTTTATTTTGTATTTTTCATAAAAACATAACCATTTTTACTTTTTTGATATGACAAATTGAATTTCTTCTAAGGTCAAATAACTCCAAATAAAAATTGTGAGGATTAATTTCACAATTGAATAAAGTTATGAGGTTGATAACGACTTCCCGCTTTCAAAATACATCCAAGTGGCGCGGTAGTGCTGCAAACTTGAAACTAACAAATGCGTGGCGCCATAACAACAATCCTCCCTACGCATTGTTCTCGCAACAATGAAACACCTCTACACCTTTCACTTCCCCAAACAAAACGCACCACCATTAATCAAATTTCTCTCAAATCGTTAACTTGCAAAACAAGCTTTCAATTTTTCATCAACAATGGAGACATCAATCTTGAATTCAACGCAACGATACGCATCATGCGCATTGTTCGCACTCGCGTTAAACCAATCGCAACATCATCAATGGCGTCTCACTACTACTCTTCCTCCTCCCGACGAGGAGCCGATTGGTTCCGCTATTGTTACTTCCGCCGCCGCCGCTTCCACCGTTTCTGATCGTCCTCATCTTTGGATTCATCAGGATTCCGGCTTGCTTTTCCCTGTTTTCAAGTGAGATTCGATTTTATTCTTGATTTATTTCTGGAATTGTATTCGGTTTTTTTGATGAAATTTGTTTGTTGATTTAGGTTTTTGAGAGTTGATGATAAAGCGTGGGATGGATTGAAGGAGACGGCTGGATCTTCGTCGCAAATTAGTCATCATGTCGCTTCTGTAGGTCTCTTTTTTTCTTATTCTCTCCGTCTTATTATTTGTTTACCTTCAAAGGTAAACAAATGAGACGGAGGGAGTAATTATTTTGTCATTTTTTTTTTAACATGTTATTGCAACAAGAGCAGAACTAGTATGTATTTGTAATTAGGAGGAAAGTAAACTATTAATGCCTGTTTTGGGGCAACGGTCCCTGCTAACCCCCTTATTTCCGCCACTTGTTGCAAACTTTGAATGACCTAAGAGGTTTTGTGCTAAAATGTTCTGTACGGAGTAATCATTAGCTCGACAAATCTAGAAATATCTATGCACAAGGCATGAGCCGGCATGTGAATTATCCACAATTCAACCCCCATGGACTTTTCCTTTAGGGTGTGTTTGGATAACAAAAGTGGAGGGAAAGTAAGGGGAGGGAGAGAGAGGGAAGAGAAAGGGAGGGCAAATGAAGTGTGGGTGTTTGGATACAATTTCCCTTCAAATCTTGCCTATTGTGGAGAGATTTTGATTTGCCTTGAAGGAGAGAAAATGAATCCCTCCAAATCCTTCCCCCTTCCTTTCCCTCCACCCTTACTTGCTATCCAAATAAGGAATTTTAAATCTCCTATTCTCCCTCACTTTCTTTTCCCTCCAAATCTCTCAATCCAAATACATCCTTAGAGAGTGTTAATTATAAAACCATTACTTGGGCTTACTTCATCGTCTTTCACACTTTTAATGGCGTGGTTGTTTACCGTTGTGTAAGATTGTGAGCTAATGCTTTTGTGAGTGCTTGACTTTGTTGATGAATTAAACTACAATAGCAATTGTAGCTGATATACATTCGACCCCTCCTACCTCGCTATTTGCGGGAGCCATTGAGGCACTTGGGTAACGTTGTTGTTGTATCATCTACTTCTTCAATAGATTTCATTCGTTAAGTAATTGATTTGTGTATTGCTTCACCTGAACACATTTCAGGTGTGATTCGGATCAGGATTAGAGATGATTGTTTGAAATGATTACCTATATACTGTTTCTAATTGTTAATTGTTGTCTGAGCTTTTCACTACATATATGATAAAGCATGGCACTGATTAGGTAAGTACAAATATCTTTACAGTTCATAAATCTGCTTTCGGATGAAAGTGTTCCAACTTCTGAGACTCATGGCAAAGAACTAGGTCTTTTAAAGGCGGTTGAGGCAATGGTATCAAGCCTGAAGGCGGCTGATAGCACAGTCAAATCTGTGGAAGAGTTGAAAGATGAACTGGGATCTGTCCATGAGGCAGAGACTGTATCTGATAAAGCCACAGAGAGAGATAGGATTGATATATTTATTAAAGAACAGGAGCAAGATACATGTGAAAGCCCAACTTGTGAGAGACCTGTAAAAGATGCAGAGTCACTTAGTTGCCAAAGGAAAGTGACTGTCTTGTATGAGCTTCTATCTGCATGTCTACTTGCTACCACTACAGACAGGAAGAATGATTTGAATTCTGTCAAGGGTTATGATTCTCGACATCGTGTTGCTTTACGTTTATTAGCAACCTGGCTGGATGTAAAATGGATCCAAATGGTAACTTGACTACTCTCTCCTCTCTGGGATCAATGTCTGTTTTAGTCAGTTGAATAATTTTCTGGCAACATAATCGTATTTTTACATTATTAGAGATCAACTTCCGTCAATATTGTCAATATGATATTTGTTTCACAGGAAGCTCTAGAAGTAATTCTAGCATGCTCTATTATGGACATAATTAGAGGAGAAGTTGAAAAAAGAGATACCTCTGATCCATCAGAGCCATGGAAGAAAGGAGGAATGATTGGTGCAGCTGCTGTGGCAGGAGGAGCATTGCTGGCAGCTACCGGTGGTATGTTTTAATGGTTTTGATTTTTGAACTACAATTGTCATGTTTATGTTGGACACTATGCTTCGATTGTATGTGGGCCATGTCTAGTTGTCTGACCTTCTAAGGCAACATGAATCCTGTACCCTTTCTGCTACTTGAAGGCCTTCGCTCATCTTGCAGGGGTAGTTGCTCCAGCAGTTGCTCAAGGTCTGGGCGCTGTGGCTCCAACACTGGGTGGTCTTTTACCGGCCATTGGTGTAGGTGGGTTTGCCGCAGCTGCTACGGCTATTGGATCCGTTGGTGGCACAATTGCTATTGCTGCATCTTTTGGAGGTATTTCTGTGTTTCTCTCACAAGTCTGTAAAAATAGTTGTCCGGGATGTCTACTACCAGTAGTATTGTAGTAATATGGTAATGTTCAATGTTCAGATTATTAATCCCGGATGGATGTTTTTCTCCTAGTTTGCACTCCTGTTATGCTTATTTGGTCTACTTTATGGTTTCTTAGCTGCTGGGGCTGGACTTTGTGGTAGCAAGATGGCCAGAAGAATTGGAGACATTGAAGACTTTAAATTCAACGCTTTTGGTGATAACCATTTGCAAGGGGTATATATATATTTTTTTTTTGCCTTAGTAGGTCTATTTTTACCGTCGAGTTTCATAGTGCCTCACTGCCTCTATCATCTACAAGTTGGTGAGGTTCTTCCACACAATAGAGTATTCCCTTTTTTGTTTTTCAGACCTGTGCTACAAGCCGTCAGCTCCTGATGACATTAAAGTCGCTAAGGCAGTTTCCAATTTCTTACCACAAAGAAAAGGCACATAATTATTGTTGATAATCACTCAATAAGAGTGTGCAGAACCTGAAAAACAAGCCCCGGTATGCAGTTTGAGCTGTTGTGGGCTAGCAGGTTACCCTTGGGGGTTTTAACAAAAGGTTGTTCACCCTGCTTGAACATTGAAGATTTATTTATCTGCAGCGTCTTGCAGTTGGAATTATGGTGTCTGGACTAGTTTTTGAAGAAGCTGACTATGTGAGACCTTGGGAAAGTCAAAATGTCAACCTGGAGAGGTACACCATTTAGATTATTTCTCCTCTTTTTGTTAAGTACTTGAGCTTCCTTTATCCTTTTGCACTTGGTCTCATTCCATTGCTGATCTGTTATCTGCTTTCGGAAGCATGATGCTTTTGTCAATCAATCATGAATTCAAATTGGGGATTATTTTAATTGAAGTCCTTGTTTAACTACCCTGTCTCACATTGATAACACATTTTGGTGGTTCAGTCCTTTCTGCTTACCAAGAGATGGAGAGAGATCATACTAATACCGTATCTGTGGAGCCATGGGCTATACATTAAGTCGAACCTTTTCTCAAATACTATGACTCCTATAGTGCTTCCCAATTTTTTAAAAGCTAGCATCACAGCTTACTAGCTTCTTGAATATATATATATTTATATCTCCTGGCAAGTTGTAGGAGCCTTGGGTCCGTGTAATTAGGTTGTCATCGTAGTTGTTGATACACCAGTATGCTAGTCTCATGCAATGTTCCTCCTCCTCCAGCTCAACTGTGTCTGGATGTACCTGATGTTTCTGAGAAGCTTTTTCTGTAGGAATGAGATTAATTCTTAGTGTGACATATTTGCAGGTATGCATTACACTGGGAATACAATAATTTGGTTGCAGTTAGTACTGCAGTGAGAGACTTGATAGCATCAAGTACGTGGTGTTGGACACTTGGAACTTTCCTCTTCAATATCAGTACATCACCTTTTAAGGATATTCAACCGCTATTAAGCATTAAGTTGTTTCTCTATTGCCACCTCTGCAGAAATTACCACGCAACTGATTAGTGTGGGGGCCATGCTAACTGTAATTGGTGCTGTTATGACCGCTCTTGCTGTTCCGACAGCACTTATCTCAGCAAGTGATATTATTGACAGCAAGTGGGCAGTTGCATTAGACAGGTTATTTCTTCAGTTGTACGCTCGTATATTTGTCAAACAGTGAAAAGAGACGTCATAACCATCCACCCGTCTCAAGCCTCGTTTTCTAAAGCAGGCTCATAGTCCAAGCCTCTTGGTCCTCCAGGGTAGCCCATGAGCACCAATCTGGTTCATGTGCGGAGTTACCATTGTGCATTTTAGCATGATCATAAATTCTTATATTGACTTAGACGTCTTGTTTTTATCCAATTGATTCTCCATGCTACACGGTCCAATTCTGCTAGTAGTTTCTTGCATGCACAAATAATTGAAGTCTTATCACAATTAGTTCAGTTCATGCATGACCTTTTATCTCTCTGGGGTAAATTTTAACAATTTTGAATTATAGTCTATAATTTATAGACTGCAGTTATCCTACTCCATGTTCAAAGATAGATGCAACTTCTTGACTCTCTTTGTAATTAAAGACTACGAACTTAGATTGGACATTCAGTAGAGCAGATTTTGGATGTACCCAGTCTCACTTAAATTTGTCCGGATTGTGTCCTGGTAATCTCTAAAACTGTCAAGGTTAAGATGTTTACAAAAGTTCGAATCATGACGTTTTTGGACCTCGCCGTGACACTTTTACAGAAACTTTATTCTACTTGGGCAGTTGGGCTCACCCAAAATTTCACCCATTCAGAAATATTGACATTCGTTTCTTGACCTCTCTTTTGTTGCTTGATATTAATATGCTTCATTCTTTGGTTCCTAAGCTTAGAGAAAATGATGGAGTTGATAATCGTTTCAACATTTTTTTACAGATCAGATAAAGCCGGAAAGCTGCTTGCAGAGGTGCTCCTAGAAGGCCATCATGGACATAGGTGTGACGGCCTAAATTTGGAGATTTATAATTCCTTGGGTTGATTGCTCACTTGTTTTTAACTTTCTTTACTTGTATTCCTTGCAGACCTGTTACATTTATAGGCTTTTCTCTTGGCGCCCGTGTAATATTCAAGTGTCTCCAGTGCCTAGCCGAAAGCGAAGGAGACAATGGTATTCATAATGTTTTCATTTCGTTGTTAGCTCTGGTATATAGGGAGTAGTTCATGTTGTTAGAAATACGAAGTATAATGTAATTTTCCTTTATAGAAGCCTTTCCCTGGGAGGGGTAATGTGACTTGCTAAGCAAGGATTACGCGGTAATTTAGATCGTTGCATTTACCGCTTTAACACCTAATTGTTGGATCATGTCAGCTGGTATTGTGGAGAGGGTTGTGCTTCTTGGTGCACCAATTTCATTAAAAGATGAGAACTGGCCTCTTGCAAGAAAGGTACTTTCTGAGTAACACTATGAGCTTTACAAAATTTTGAAGGCCAATAGAAACAAATTTTTTTTTCTAGCAAGGGTAATAATGTAGTTATCGTATTTTGTTCGTCTTCTTTTTCTTGAACTCCGAATTTATGTTGAAATTTAATCTGCCTCATTTTCTTTTTCGCATAATGATCAAACAAGTACCTTCTTCATCTAATTTTTGTACTTGCAGATGGTGTCTGGGAGGTTCGTGAATGCTTATTCAACAAACGATTGGACTCTGGGAATTGCTTTCCGTTCCAAGTAGGTGATAGTATATAAGTATAATTTATACCATGCTTGGTTCACTACTTATCTAAATTTGATGAAATTGGAAAGGTGAGGGTACAAGGATAGATTGTGGTGTTTCGATGAATATACAAACCTGACTAAGGTAAGTTTTTAGATAGAATTTTAAACATGCCACATTCCAATATAAGGTCTTAAATTGTCTATTTTTGGACTAGTTTGCATTACGTAAGATTGGACTTTCTATAGTGCTTAGTTGCTTACCTCCCAAGGACAGTGCTTCGGTCATTTTTGAGACTTCAAGTCTTTAGATTGCTTGTAACGGCCCTCAGCAGTGGGGGAAGATGCCACAGCATTAACAACATAACCTTTGTGCCTCAAAGGTTCTGCTTCTAAGTTCTAACAAGGTAAGAGTAGTGGAATGTACATAGCCTTACACATATAGTGAAACTGAAATACAAAGAGACTTTGATGTGATCAATGGGGAAAAAGAGACATTGGAATCTAAAATCTTAGAGTGCACAGCTTAGTTTCTTGAGCCTGCTGAATGTAGCCGTTGTTGTTAATCTGATATTTTCTTCAATGTTCATCTCTGTACGTATTGTTTTCGTGTGCAGTCTCATTTCGCAAGGATTAGCAGGAATTCAACCCGTTGATGCATTCGGGATTGAAAATGTGGGTACCTTGTGTTCAATTATCCTATTGGTTTTTTTTCCTTTTGGCTTTGTGTTTGTTGTGAGGCACTCTCTTCATTCAAGCCAATTCATTACATTTCTACACGAGGGGCCGAGGGGGATCTGGATATAGGTAGTTATTTGGCTTGTATTAAGGAACTGCTTGATTAACCGACTCTGTATACATGTATTTCCCTTGCCAGGTTGATGTGACGCAAATCATAGAAAGCCATTCATCATACATGCATATGACGGATCAGATTGTGAAGCAGCTTGATCTCGACACTTACCACCCTGTTTGGACAAATGGGACTTGCGAAATGGAAATATCAACTCCTAAATAGCTTTATTTCCATCAAGCTGCCTGCTCATAGAAGAAACGACACGTCTTGTGAAATGTTGTATGACGAGAAACTGGATGAAAACACACTTAGTTAGATTGTTCACTTCACTTTAATTCAAGGTTGAAAAGAGCAACCATTTTTGAGGGCGAATTTTGGCCAGTTTTTCAGCTAGTCGTTTTTTTACAGGTCTACAGCTATGAGTCTGACCACAAGACCATGTAGAGAACTCATTACCAACCTTGGCTTTCAACTTTGAAATCTCCACGAGTGCATTTTGTACATTCTATTGTAGTCGTGGAAGAAATTGTCACCATATTTTCAGGGATTTTCGGGCTTCATGTTGCTTTTTTGCAACGGGTCTTTGTTCTAAAATGGTAAGCAGAAGATAGAAACTATGCTTATAATAGTTCTTTCACAAAGCAGGGACAGTGAAATAAAACAACATTACGAAAGACGTCAATAAGCAACATGTAACTATCCGGGACAAGTACTTCGTCAAAATAAAACAAGATGCCGTCTCAAAAAGTTTGTTTACATGACAAATTCAAATTCTACCGCATCTACTTGAAGACTACATAAGATCATCATGCCAAAGTAACTGTCTTAGGACATCAATCATTGGCAAGAATGAATGTGTACTACTACTAGAGTACTAGTCCACAACCCTCTGCTGCATCAATGCTGCTCTTTTAAGTCAGTCCCTGTCACCATCCATCTCTTCATCCTCAGGTACCCCTCGAAGATATAGAACATTGTTGCACCTACACATACAGTCACGGGGATTTAAAAAAAAAAAAAAAAAAAAAAAAAAAAGAAATATCAACTTGCAAGTGATTGATTGTGCACATCCTAAATATTATTCCTTATTTTACGGAGTGAAAAATAGGCTAACAGAAGGTGCTCCTCCAATTCACTATTGATAATCTAGAGAATATCATCCATAATCACATAATTTCAGCAATTATTTTCCATTAATTGTAGGAGTTTATACATGCGAATATTCTCCAATCACTCACTTTATATCTATGTCCATCTGTGTATGAATATGTTGCATCTTGTATCAATGAAATCGTCTATGTTTTAACTCATAGATGGTATCAGAGCAAAATACAATCCACCTGCTGCCCGCCCTCAAAACTGCCGCAAAACCACCCATGACACAGCCATCCCAAATCCCCATGAAATCTCCGAACCCCTCACACCCTTGTCAACTTCAACAATTGTGTCAAACTCCGCCCAATCAGTTACTCAGGCATTCCAAATATCAAATCTCTTACTTGGTTATAGTCTTCTTGGCTATCTTGATGGTAGCATTCCCATGCCGCCTGTTCCCATTGCCAACAATGACAAAACTGAAAATCGAACCCTGCACATAGCACTTGGCAAAAACAAGACCCACCCATTCCCATTACATTCATGGGAACATTGTAACCTACTCTCCAAGTCTCTCATGGTGCGTGCTGCGACCTCGAAAGAGGAGTGAATCCCTACCGAGGACACATTTTATTGGATATTTGGAATTGCCAAGATGAGTAATTGAGTGGGTGGAGTTTGACAAAATTGTTGAAGTTGACAAGGGTGAGGGGATTGGAGGTTTCTTGGGATTTGAGATGGCTGTGTAGTGCCTGGCCATGGGTGGTTGGTGCAGTTTTGTAAGTGGGTAGCAGGTGGATCGTATACCATGTAATGACTTAACGTCTGCCAGCGAGCAATTAGCATCAATACTTTAAAAATCACAAATTCGTTTAAGGCGGGGTTTTAAAAAAAAATATTCCATGAAATACTCCGTACCATTTTATTCATAAATACATTCTTCCATATTTTTAGTCACTCTTTCTAACGGCAACAATGACCTCCTTTTAACTAGTTTCCACATTATCGTTCCCTATGATTTCTTTATTTAGTGAAATATTGATAAATCATTAGTGACTATTTTACAATTTTCAGCTTCCTTCCTGGTACTTTCAATAGTGAAATGGAACATAACTTAGTGTAAAACTGCCATACAAGAGAATTGCATGAGAAATAGAAAAAGGCGGGAGGGGGAATGGTGTGAGACTTCTGCCATGTGAGACTACCAACCTAACACCATTGAATAACATCCAAACATTGTAATACAATAGAAGTCAGCCTTGTTTTTCTTGAATAGTTCAGATGCATGAAAGTGTGGAAGCAAAAATGTTGATGCACATGGTCCAATGGTCAGTTAAGACATACAGTGCACCATTGAATATTGTATTATACAGGTGTTCACGGCCAAAGAGGAAAACACCACAAAAAATAAACATTCACACTGATGAAGTTGAGAAATGAAAAGCTTATTTCTAATCAATAGAGTAGCATATACCAACTAATCTTTATAGGTAAAAGTCACAGGTGGTATTTCAGAGTAGACTTTATATCGAGAAATTATTAGTTATCAATAACACCATGAAGAAGCAACCAGAACAATAAGAGTTGCAGGAAGCATAACTAACCTGATAAGAATCTCTCCAAGATTTCCAGTCATTTCACCTTCAATATACTCCTCAGTGTCCGCCAACTACATGCATGTCAGTCAAGAATAGGTTAACAACAATGAAAATTAATCAGCTGTTTACGAAAAATAAAGTTCAACTGCAACACAATCAAACAAGTTAACAAACTAGTTAGTACCAATACGCACCTGTAAATTCATGTAGCCATCCACAGAGACCAGATAACCTGCACAAATTTATAGATGTAGCATTATACCAAGTTCCACTTCAAATTGCATAACAAAAACAATACAACGAATCCCAAAAATAACAAAGAGTTGGTAATGGGATTCAATAGACTATACTCCCCGTGTTTCTATTGTTTTTTCGTCCACCGAAACCTAGTAAAGCTAGTAAATCTTCATATTTGATAAGAATATAATAGAAAGAACCGGGGCATTGAAAAAATAGACGGGAATAAGAGGTGTAAAGAGGATAAAAATGTTGGTAAATGATTTTTTTTCCGATGAACACAACTACACGAGAATTACCTTTGTACTCCATTCCCCACTTCAATTTAACAATGACTTGTTTCCCAGTCAAGTTGTTCAAGAAAGGTTTTGGGTTAACTGGGACAGTCTGCACAAGGGAGAGAGAAGCAATTAAACACTGTAAAAACAAGGATCTCCTGTATCATGGTTAAAAATTCTCAAACAAAGGGTCCCAACAAATAGGAAGACGGGCATAATGACTGAGCAAAATCGATGTTACTATGATACAGTAGCTTTTAAAAGAAAAAATGCTCACCGCCATCAAAATTCACACTTGGAATTTCTCTGCAGTCCTGCAAAAGAATGATCAAATTTAGTTTCTAATTTAAGTAAGAGTAAGAAACAAACATGTAAAAAAATTTAAACAAAACCTAGAGATTAATTCAAGTTTGAGGGCCGTAAATAGGTTTACAAATACACATCTACTTCATGACTACATCCACAACAGCTACAAAGACATAATTCCAGAACAAAGATCGGCGAAATATAAAACTTTAACTCATGCCTATTAAGTGTGACTTGTTGTACAGTCTGCCACAAACCCACAAACCCTCCACAACTCTCGTCCTCTATCCGGCATTGAGACCGTAAATGAATGTCATAAGGTAGCTCACACGCCAATTCATCAGAACAGTCTAATCTAATGTCTTATATCACTCCGTAAATCACTTGCTTACATTTTTATTCTATGAGAAGGTACTTAAATCAAAGGTAAACAAATGATTATGATGGATGATGGAGACTGGAGTAATATTTCCCTTGTTTTCCCAATTCGTCTTAATATACATCTAAACGAATACCCCCTAACCAATTCAATCTCGACCACATCTTACTCTTCTAAATTCACAAAATTTTGACAACACACTGAATTCAACTTCAGTTAAATACTATTCTCCTATACAAATCTTCTTTATTAAAGAAACAACCACAGAGCTGAGGTGTGGCTCTGTGGTTGAAAGTCAACAATTCAAAGGTTTTCTGCACTTGCTAGATCACTTCAATGTTTATCACTCAAAATTGTTCAATTATAATACAACATMAAATCAGCTTRAATTATTAATGCWATTACAATAAAAACAATTCAAATTACTAAAAAATTGTAATTATAAAACAATWATACTTGATATTTACATATTATCAGAATTACTCGGAATTTAATTTRRAGAATTGCCAAAATAATAATTAACACATGATYACAAATTTACAAATCTGTAAAATTTAACAAATTAGAATCATGTGACTATTAAAATAATTTGATTAAACCAACTCATCAATTTAGCAGAAATAACCAAGAATAATATAATCCAATCTCCAAAAATACACTATAATGTTAACAAAAAATGCAGAAAATCCATAAATCAATGGAAGAGGAACATAAAAAATGAAAATGTAAAAATAAAAAAAAAATTAAAAACATACCAACGAAAATCTTGCTTCTTCAATTGGTGACAAAGATTGAARATTTAGGGAGAGGGATTTGAGAGAATGAATCAATGGAGTTTGAGAAAGAATCAAATTGATTGAGTAATTGTCTGTGAATATCTATGTGAAATAAAAGGCAATGTAGGGTTTGCAATTAGGTAGCAAAATTGCTATATTCCGCRTTGTCATCCAATGGGTCGGATACGATTGGGCTTTGCAAGATCCAAACCCGATCCACTTACGTATTAGATCAAAAATCTATATCTATATCCAATTTATATCCAAAATTTTAAAATCCATACCCCTTTCATTATATTTTTTTCAAACCCATACCCGATCCACCGT